>JBAMJV010008078.1:0-203031 GCA_037951105.1 Echinarachnius parma
CCGATTTTCAACTTTGGAAGCCAATAACTGCAAAACAAAATTATTGACAAGTGGTGGGTTTTTAGCCAAATAGCTTTGTAGTCTTACTCTCAGGCTCATTTTATCAAGTTCATTAGGTGATTCTATCGTTAGTTTGATTTCCACCATTGTGGTAATCAACTCGGTCACATTCTTATCAGTTTCTGACGGTTTTATCAACTACTGTCAACAATCCCAGCGGTGTTAACTGCCCCCGAGGCCCAGTGCTATCACATAGAGAAGGGCTAGTGATAAGAAATTGTCAACAGTGATAAAAATATACTCGATGCAGGCTTGAGACCTGAAATATCATACCGCTTGTCAGGCCCTGAGAAGCGGTTTTCTCTAAGCGATGGAATCACGTCATGTACAAGACGAATCACCTTGTTTTGTCACAAATCTGATTGAATCATTTTGATTGTGCTGAATAGCCAAAATACATTGTGAACATCAAGTACAACCACAAAATATAATCGAGGGTCTGTAGATGCTAGACTAATTAAATGATGGTATGGATCATTTATTATTTCAAGATATGAATGTTAATAACTAATTCCACTTTAATAAAGCTCTTAAATGGTAAGACAATTATCTCGCAACTAATTCTGAATTATTGCCTGCAAGAGGAGGACATTATCTAAGTTAATTGTATTTAAGACATTTATTACCTATACAGCAACACTGCTTTGTCTAGAATATAGTATGTATACTTTTAATAACAAAGTGATATTTTATATATTTATATTTCATATTGTACGTAAAAGTATTGGTGTATGTGTATGTGTGTTTAAATACCAAAAGCAAAAATATTGTGTATGATTGGCGTTTTATGTTAATAACCGTGCATCGTCTATGCTTGGCGATCAAATATGAATTGTAAAATTTACTAGTGTAATAATAAAAATAATGTTGAGTGAAGTGTATAGAGTACAATGGTAATTTTAATTTCTTCAAAAATTCAGTAATTTGCATATTTATGGTAATTTATGCAAATAAAGTCATAAAATTCATATTTGTACCCATAAATCATATATTCTTCATAATTAGACATTGGTTTTCACTACATATGTTCTTTAGACCATTTGGAATAATAATACAACAAACAAATTTGGAAGAGCCAGGTTCTTCCTTATGTTTTCTATTGTTTTTATAATTTCTTATGTATTTCTTTGGTATTTTTACTTATGTATTTTACTGTTTTTGTTGTTTATTTTATTTCTAACTATAATTCAACTATTTTGAACACCAAAACAAACACCTAAAATGTAAACAAGACCAAATGACCAATGATATATCTATTTTTAACAAAACTGATATTTCCTTATGTTTTGTACACAAATCACGAAATTGAGCGATTTTCGGGCTGACATGCATAGACAAAAAGTCACGTGACTTCGTAACGGTAGGTCCGATTTTCAAAAATGTTGTTTTAAAAGATGCGCAAGACCCAAAAGAAAAAAGTCAAGCAGCGGGGCGTAATCTTTACGCATTCCGGAGCAATACAAACAATCGCGGAGGGGGGGGGGCCATAATGGCCCCCTCCGGCCTTACAGGGTTAACTTAATATCTCTTCTAACCAAAATAAATCCTATGATGACTGTAAACAAATTGATAATGAAACAAGAAAATTATCAAATAGAAACAAATATTTTATCGAAATGTATATTGAACTTTTATCATAATCCATTCCACATTGAAAAAAGGAAATTTGTAAAAAGCTATAACTGTGATTCATGTTTGTAACAACCAATGTTATGAAATTAGTAATATTTGTTGCGATGTAGCCATGTAGCATTGTGGGGATATTTTGGGTAAGCAATTTTTTGTTGTAGCAGCCCAGTCTGTTATGTAGACCTGACAATAACTTTGTTACAAAAGATGTAAGCAGTTTTAATTCAACATTATCTGCTTATACAAATATTTTAACTATTTTTTACTTGCCAACGAATTTGTTTTCATATGTGTATGTTTTCTTAATGAAAGCTAATTTTTAAACAATGTTAAATATTCATTATTAATTGCCTTCATGACATTGTTTGATATAATGTTTATTGGGATTATTATATGACTTTGTTTCATTGTAACTTATTTTGTTATTTGCCATTAGAAAACGCCCAATTTCTTATTAATTCTTTGTTTAATGGTATTCAATTCAATACCTTTGTGAATTTTATTATGCAATTTTTAATTTTGTTTAATTAATTACTTTTCAAAAATTGAGATTCCATTGAATTAAATTACTTAAATTGCTAGATTTGTGATGTGATTTGTGATGTCAAAACAAATATAAGTAATTTACTTATTTTGACTTCTACTCCAGTAAAATTAAACATGCGATTTTGAATTATCCCAGGACAACACAAAGTAATTTTAAAAAGCTTTATGGCCCACATTTGAATGAAATTTCATGACTATGGTACAATATCTGTTAAGAAATCAATTGAATTCCAATTTAGCCTAGACATTTTTATTTTCAATCCCCCCCCCCCCCAAAAAAAAAAAAAAGTATTAAGCTCCTTTTAATTTTGTTACTTTTGAATTTAATACAGGGTTTGAAAATTAAATAAATTTAAATGCTTCATTTAAAGGGAATCTACATTTATGAATGAAAATCAACATTGTTGTGATAATGTGTGATAATGTGAGTCATGTATAGTATTGAATAAAACCTCGATACAGTATTTTCATTTTTAGTTATGCCTGTTTTTGTTTCACTGTAATTTCACAAAATAGACAAACTACAAAAAGGGCCGTCTTGTATCTGAATTTGTCAGTAATTACATTTTAGTGCCATATATTGATTATCTTAAAGGGATCGATCTACCACGCAAAGATATGGTTTGGTACTGTCATTGTTTGATATTAAATAGATGTCTGACATTTTGCAAATGGTTGTGTAATTCATAAACAATACAATTAATCACCAACCAGTGGTCAATCAAAACAGATAATAGTGGATTTAAAAACATTGATTATATCCATTATTATTGATACCCAATAGGAAATATAGTACTAGACATGACTGGAGTTATGCATTTATCAGCAACAGTAAGCGAAAATGCCAAACATGCATACACAAACAAACCCACACACAACACCCCCACACCCCCCCCCCCAACACACACACATGCACACACACGCATGCACACGCGCACACACGCGCACACACGCACACACACGCGCACACACGCGCACACACACACATACTTGTAAGCACCAGCAAACGGGGACTCCTTACTCTTTACCTGGGAAACGGGGACTCATGAAAAACAAATGATAGGGGGGTTCCTCATGCAGCTAATGCACATCTAGGCCAGGGGGAGGGGGGTATCCGGGTAATATCACATGAGGGCGGTATAGTAGTTTTTTTTTTTTTTCACGACACACGCACGATGTAAACCACACACTCCGATACACATGAAAATTTTTCATTTACATTCGAATCGGGGATGAGCTTCAGAACGGGCAGCAGTTCAATTAGTTACATTCTAAACGTGGACAAGCCATGCTTTCTAAGTGTAATTCTAACCGCGGACATCCGCAGTTGGTGTGTGTCCGCGATTAGATGGTGTTTTGTCATATGTATGTCCCCGATTTCATGGTGTTTACAAACACGCGCACACACACACACGCGCACGCATGCACACACACACGCACACACACACACACACACACACACCCGCACATTCACACACACAATTGTATGTAACAATACTTTGGAGGGCAGCTATTGTGCCTCTATTTTTACTCATCTATGTATACCTTATCAGTCATAGTATAACAGGTCACCAGCAATACAATGTCCAGGATGATTCAAGACGCAATTTGGCCGATGACAGACTATACTATGACTGAATTTCAAAGGGCCCATTGTCCTGATGCTTATACGCAGCTCTCAAGGGATTGACTTGATAATGAAAGGAAACCATTAGAATATCTCCGGGGACCATAGTAACGAGACAATAGGTCTACTGGTGCAAAATGGGTTAACTGGTTACCCGTAGTCTCTGTCTTTTTAGGCCGGGCACAAGTTGAGCCACTGATGAGAATTCGGGCCATTAAGATTGAGATTTGGATGTGGATTCTAGATTAATCTACAGGAGACACAAACGAATGACCAAATGATGGACATAATAATATAATAATATAAACATTTATATAGCGCAGCTACAATAAATATATACTCTACTGCGCGTAAATAATTATTTAATTATTATTACCCATGGTCATCAGGTACATTTCAAACCCACACAATGATATTGCGTACTTTCTCAACTCCCCGGGGAGCATACTAGCCAAGCTGCCACTGATGATGGTGCCAAGGCTAATTAACACCCGACCATGGTACCCATTTATACACCTGGGTAGAGAGCAGCAATTGTGAATTAATTGTCTTGCTGAAGGACAATCGCAATGGGCCTACACAGGGTTTGAACTCTGGATCTCACGATCAGAAAGCGCGCGCTCTACCAATCTTGCCACATATCATAGTAAAAGACATACAAATGGCACAAATACTTCAGTTTTAATCTCATAATAATTCATTTTCTTTTATTAATTTTTTCTTCTTCTAAATTCTTAAAACTGCATGATGCATCTTATGTATAAAAAAAGAGCTACTTTGATTTTCTAACACGATATAATAAAAAACAAAAATACAAACATTAATCATAATTCAAATCTGAGAAAAAAAATGACAAGAAATTAATGTTACGGATTTCGTCTCACAAGACGATACATAATTATATATACAAAATCAATGAGAATTAATAACTTCACAACAAATCATCTGTAATACAAATGTTTTTCTTTTAAATCAAAATTCACTAAGATATGCTTCTCAAACAAAACAAACATAAAGACATAATTTAATCCATTGTCTACGGGATACTTATTACTTCAATATAAATAGTACATGACATAAAAGCGTCCCATAGCCAATTGTTTAAAATCAGACTCTGAACATTTGAATAACAGATAAGAAGGCCAGAGAAGGGATGAAATTGCACTTTTTTTTCTCTTTGATTGTCATCGAAAAAAATGCTTCTTTCCAATGATACAGTAACAAACGTATACTCCATAAATATCACTGTATATAGAAATTGGCCACTCCATATATAAATGGGCCTCATATAAATGTGCAAAAAGTGTGAAGAATGTTTTATATAATGGTGGCTTTAGTAGTGAGCCGTATACAAAAACAGAACATAACCGACATACAATGTTTGTTTTATATTTACATCCAGTAGAAAAAGAATGTTTTTGTGCTTTTATTCTAGATTCGTAGCATTCTGCAGAACTGGCACTAACATCTTGCATCTCGACAACTGTAAAACATCACAACCAACACACATTTGTTTTTTCTAACAGTAGAAAATACAGTTTATTGACTACAGACTACCGAGTTAGAAAAGAGAATCAACGCTATTGCTTTTTAGTATGAAATTGCATGTGGCACTAGTCTCAATTCAGCCTGCCCTATTTAAAACGTGACTTTTCAACTCCTCATGACGTGTCCGTTCTCGAGCGTAACATTTTGAAAACAGCATTCATGGACATACAACACGCACAAAATGAACCATGCAAGGCAAGTGTATCACAATATAAAATTTGCTTACAATAGTACAATAACCTCATCAGGGCCCGTTCACGCAAGTCTGATTGGTTCAAATATGCATAATTTCTGACTTGCAATAGACCGCTTCGGTAATGTATGCAAATACTATGCGTATGACGTCAGACTCCCCGTCGTCAAGCTTAACAATAGTAACTAAGTCCGGAAAGCTAGCTTGCCGACGAGGAGTCTGACGTCATACGCATATTATTTGCATACATTACAGAAGCGGTCTATTGCTTGCAACTCTTTCTGCAATGGGGGCATAGATATTTTATGTCGCGATCAAACTAAAGTCAAGTTGTAATGTCCGCATACAGCGGAAACCTCATTATAAAGATCTCTGATATTATAAACAAAACTCTCTTATAACTACATGTACATGTACATGTAGTTAATTCTGAAAGTCCAAACTGTTTGTTTGTTTTTACACCCTGATATAACGAGGTTGTTTTATTGTTCATAAGGTCCCCGTTATAATGAGGTTCCACCGTAGTAAAAAAAATGTAAATGTAAACAAAAATGGCGATGTAACAAACCTATAAATCAATATGGAAAATACTGCTGAAAACTGCTTGTCTACTAAAAAATCGCCAATGTGGTAAAATGAGAGTCGTATACAGCCTAGCTTTCGATCACAGACAGGCATCCTTGCTGCCGCGGGTTAGCCACGGATAGGGTGATCGCGACATATGTGACCGGCTATAGCAAAACCCTGCACTTGTCGGTAAAAATCAAAATGTAGATTTTTTATACCATTAAAAAGGCCTCATAACAAGCTTTCATTTGATGCAATTAGTTCTAACAAATTGGTCAATAATTGGCGAAAATATGATTGTTTCAATTTTACAATCATAAGTCTTTTCTCGTACACACATTATGTGAACTTAAAATGCCCATTTCTTCAAAGCATGAATTACTGACAAGTGCAGGGTTTTGCTATAGCTAGTCACATATTATGCTATACATGTACATGTATAACATACAAATTGGATACAATCTAGTATAAAGTAACCCGTTTAAAACCATTCATAAAAGATTGTGACATTTAAATAAATGTACTATCCAAAACTATACTTTATTTGAGGACCAGTTTTTTTCGTGTACGCTATGCAGAAAAAATATGTTTTACACTATTCCATTTTGTTTGCGATAAAACATTACATTTTTGTTTGTGTGCGAACAAAAATAGCGTATAAGCATTGTATTGATACTTTGCTAATCATATGATCGCAGTGAAACATTTCAAAAACGCAAGTTTGCTTTTTATATCATTACTACAACAAAATGCATAATTTCTAATCTCATGTAAAGGTAAATCAACTAAACAGGTATCAAACCCTTTCCCAAACATGATATGCACATCAGAATAAAAAAACAAATATTCAAAATTATGATACATAAATAAATAGACAAAGAAACCTCCACCATCTAAATCGTAAAAATGCAAATTTTACATAAAAGCAGAACAATGTAAAAAGTAAATATTCTAAACATTATCACAGTAAAATTGAAATATGTATAAAATGTCATCATTCGTTGGGATGAAAAAGTAATACGATAATTATAGCCGTCTTCCCGAGACGCAGTGTTACGCACCCAAATTATTAAAGACGATAGAACAATATCTTAGTCAGTATTATAAATAGCGATTCATTAAAATAATGATTGACGTATAATCATGCAGATCGAATACAGAAATTATTTTAGACTAATATTTGTACAGCCATCTTCCGGAGGCAATGCTATGCACCCTAAGAAGTTAGCGAATTATTGTAGAATAAATAATAAATAATTATTCAAAATAACAATTAACAATACAAATATTTCTACAGCATTTTAAACATAACTATTAAAAGAGACATATCCCAATTATAGTAATACCTATTTTCAACAACTATTCAACAAACTCATGCAGAAATGATATAATACTTTTATTAATTCATAGAGCGTTTTAAACTTCTGAGTCAGATACCCAATAATAAGCAATTATTCAAGTAAGAAAATAACAAAATAAAAATGGCAACAGACTTACACCACTTTCACATATCCCAATTAGTTATACGCCATAATCAATATTTTAAAACTTAATACTTACCAAAAATTAACATATCATCTGAAATAGAAATGCATAACATAATTTTAATCTTTATCATCGTTCAAAAAATGTCTCTTTTTAATATAATGTAACATATATACTGTACATTTATGGATTACAATTTTAATCCATTTATCGCATATTCAAAACTACCGTATTTGTCGGTGTATTAACCGCTCCGGTGTATTAACCGCACCCCCTAAAAAAAAAAAAAAAAAAAAAAAAAGTGAGGTTAAAAAAGTGAGGTTAATACGGTCGTGTATTAACCGCACCCTTTTTTTTTGTTTTGTTTTTTGAAAAAAGGTGCGGTTAATACACCAGCAAATACTCATTATGCACTAAAAACACATAAGGTAAACATACAGGGAAAATAATGATAATCAACATGACATTTAATGAAAACAGTCTTTTTCTAAATATATTTTACGCAACCTAAATAGAGAAAGAATGAAATTTGAGTTTTAGAAGAATCTAAATTAGAAAGCAAACTTTCCAGAACTAATTATTGCAGAATAAAAAATCTGTGCATTATTTTGTCTATAAATTGAGAATGAGTTGTAAAAAACAATGGCAGAGGAAAAATCAATGGATATAAATGGTATTGATATAAATTAGGGAATTGATGATGAGTGTTTTGGAATGCGATAGAATGAAACCAATGGTCCATAGTAATAATGATTTTAGGTGATTACTACTAGTATTGGAAAGGGTGATATCATAATGAGGTTTTGTCAAATTTCAGACTGATGATCTAGTCCCATCTATTCAATGTTGTGTTACTATACTCTCTTCTGGAATATTCAGGAATATATTATGCATAGTTGGTTCCTTTCTGTTATTATTATTAATTTTTCCTGATATCAAATTCGATTTGGTCACTTATTTCTTTGTGTCCAAACTTGATGGAATTGCGATGACTAGTGAAACATAATCCAAGAAGTCGAGATCAAAATTGATCAACATCTTCGATACATGTACATGCACAACCCTACTTTAAAAATTAAAAAAATACACACATTTCCTTGAACAGGGAACAAATAAATATGAATTTGGTTTTCCTAAATAAAATACAACCCGAGTATCTTAGAACATGCAACGATATTTCTGTCACTTTCACCACCATATTTCGATGTTAATCTTGAACTCTTATTTAACAGCAGAACACAAAGCATCAACAAAAATGCAATTTTCAACATATATATTAAACAGTGCATGATTTTGTACTTCTCGCACACTGAAAAGCTAGCCTCTTTTTGCATAATGGTTGTGCATTTCATGAAACAAGCTGCTGTTTTTCACCTCCTACTACAACATGTACATCAAAGTCTTTAACACTGATTCTTTATTTTGATTCTTTGCATATTATGTATATAAACACTCAGTCACTTTATTTACATATTTTGCATCATCTGCTTGTAGAACACATAGTTTGCTACATTTTGTGCCTATTGAATCATATATATATAAACTAGTACATGTACGTGTATGATAAAATCGCATCTCAAATTTTGCGCAACAAACCAATAAGTTACAATGAAACTCAACTTAAGTTTTAAATACAAAGTACCATTTAGTTATAACTAAACAGAGCTAAAATTTGTGCGAAAGATCCCCTGAAAACCAGTAAACACACCCCAATGTTGTACAAATTATAGCTAATTACAGTTTTGGTATTAAACATGTATAAAGTTTAATGGAAAATAATCCTATTGTAAATTAAACAATGCACAACACAAGGGAATACGTGATTGTATAAAAGTTATTTCGCATGAAACTGATGCATATAGTTAGTATGCTATCATTGGAAACCCATATAAATATAAACATATATATGATCCCCTGAGACTGAAATTATAGTTATATCCAAACAACGCAATCATATCACTGTACCATTCAATCAAGCACAACTCATAAAAATGAGCATATTAAACATATTCCTTTGCTTCAATATTGTTTCCTTTCAAAATAACAACATATACACTTGTTCCTTTGCATATTTGACCATAAGTTTCTGCATTTTTCTATACCAAATACTTGTAGCCAATGAGTTAAAAAAAAACACACACACACACAGTAGTAACTTTGGCCTGAATTCGCAACAGTGTGTTAAATTTTAACCCATGGGCTTAAAATAACCTGGGGTTAAATTTAACCATCAGTTATTTTGCATCATTTTAGGTTTAAATCTAACTCTTGGTTAAAAATGTGTAATTTGAAGCAATTTCAATTGATTTAGGACTAAATTGGAATTGGCAATAGTGTGTGGATACATTTTAACCCATGGGCTTAAAATAACCTGGGGTTAAATTTAACCATCAGTTATTTTGCATCATTTTAGGTTTAAATCTAACTCTTGGTTAAAATTGTGTAATTTGAAGCAATAGATTCTATAGAGTTAGGACAACATTGGAATTGGCAATAGTGTGTTGGTACATTGTAACCAATGGGCTTAAAGCCTTAAAATAACCTTGGTTAGATTGCACCCTCTCATGAAAATATTGGGCTAATTTTAATCCTGGTTTAGATCACATCATTAAAGGGATCTAGTAACTTTGTTGACATGTGCAAAAAGTGATGAATGGTTGATGCAATGTATATTGTTGTTATCTCATATGTCCACAGGGTATTGTGTAAAATTTTAAAGTCAAATGGACATTGTATGGCCAAGTAATGAGCGAAAATGCAAAGTGATATTCAGTATTTTAAACTCACTGCACTCACTTTGTACACGGAAGAAAAACTCGCCCAGAGTTTTTGTTAACTGAATACTTCAATCATACATATCTTTGTAACGAAAGGGAAATTTGAAAAACCGAAACCTGTCCCATGATTTTATTGTTAATACGAATACAACAAAGTATAAGGGAACCGCTAGAATTAAAATGTTATTTTGAGGATTTGGACAATGTTACTAAGTCCCTTTAAATTGTATTTCTTTTGTCCAATAATTAAATATCTTGTCAGCTGGTATTTTACGAGTTATTGTATTTTTGCCGTTAACCGTCATGGTCTATTGTCTAAATTTAAGACTGTATTTCACTGGTTAAATTTGAAATTGCCAATAGTGTGTTAATGTATTATAACCCATGGACTAATATATACACTTAGGTTTAAATTCAACTCTCTGATGAGAATTCGGGCCTCCGAGTTGTTTTAAATAATTTTGTATAGGAGGTAGCACAGAGAGTAAACAAATATTGGAATCATGATAGTTCATTCAAATCAAGCACCTTCACCCAAATTTTCGCATCATCAAAGGGATCTAGTAACATTGTCAAAACTTACTTACAACGACACAATCACCTTAAGAATATTCTTTATTTTTATTTTTTTTAAACTAGATAATTAGAACGGTAGAAAATTTTGATCCTTCATCGATTCGTATATAACCACCATAAATATAGTTTAAATAGTTAGAAAATGGAACTGTACAAGTACAAGCATTTAATTCAAATAAAAAAATGAAGAAGCCCGGCATATGTGACACACATATTAATATTAATACCTTGTTCAACTGAGGGGCCAGCCCTTGTAAATATTTGAGCACAGTTGTATACAAAAAAAGGATTAATTCTTTAATACATTGTACATGCAGTACGAGTATGATCAGCGATATATATTACAGCAAGAAATAAGTTTTGAATAATTGTTCCTTTTTAAAAATATTTGTAAAATATATGAGTTTTTGGTCTCAAATTTCACTTGCAGTTTGTTTACATCAGGACCCATATTCATAAAACCAAACTAGCTATTTAATAGTTTCAAGTTAATTCTATTATTGACGCTACGGCTAAGTCAGCAAAACAAATTTGTTCTTACTCACTAACTCTATCAGGTTGAGCAATTATTACCTTCTAAGTTAATCCTAGTTGGCAACCAACATATGTGACCTTACACCACAAAACGACCGTTATGTCGCGGATATAGTTTCTCTGTTATTAGCTGAAATAGTAAAATTTTGTTAAAAATATGAGATTTTTGTATTTCCTGAATGAAGGTATCTTAATCTACCTTCTGTGAAATTTTGATCGTCAGAAATCATGTTTAAATATGTTATTTTATTGAATAAAAATTATCAGATATACAGCGCTTGAATGGGCGCCCATCTTTAAAGTGGCCCAATCCTCCCTTGTTTTAAATCGGCTTTAGCCATTTTCCAAATCTTTGACGCTCATTTTAAGAGGGTTTGCCTCATCTAAATATGACAAATTATATACCATTTTAATATGAAAATCAGCAAAATCAGCTTTCCCGACTTATTGGTCGTTTTGTGGTGTAAGGTCACATATCTTTTTGTATACTTTAAAATAGCCCTGTCATCTTAAATATAGTTAGAATGTTACAAAGCTACCGCATGTAGTGTAATTAAATAAATATGGGCCCCAGTTTTGAATAGACGAAAAAACCAACATTCACAACATTGAAATACATACCAAGTCTTTTCACCTTTAACATTTAGAAGAAAACAACTTGGGGGAGAGAAATTGATTGCTCCGCTAAAGCAATAAAAAGGATTTCAACAACTTTATAATTTGTATTACAAGCAAATGCCTTCCCTAAGTTAAGAGAGCAATGCCACTTAAAAATTAAAAGAAAAACAATTAGGAAAAGAAAACTAAATGGATTTTGATCAAAGAAACAGCGATGGCAATTATCATCAAATGTAAACAGTTTTGGTATTTTATGAAAAGGCATGAACGGCAAAAGAGTACTTTCCAATTGCATTGTCAATAATGTATTCAAATTCCACCAACCATAAATAGACATTAATATACATTTATTGTGTGCTTAAAAAAAAAAGAATTATTAAGTCGTCCGCATTTTGCATCTCATAATTATACCCCAGAAGGAGACAAAACTAATCTTTTCAGAATGATATACTGACAGAAATTTTTTTTTCTGCTATCACTTTTATCTTTTGGAATTAGTTTTTTTTTTTTGGCGGGATGTTGCATAGAAGCTGTGCTGCCTCATACGAAAGAAGAAGTTATATTGAAAGAATACCAAGTTATAGTATACACCCCTCTATCCACCTTTCCTGTATAATGGTGAAACCAAAAAGCCCTACCAACCTGAATAAAAAAAGAGCTTTATTTTCCACCCATATAGATAAATACAATCATGTATTTCAGTTTGATTACATTTAATAATCAACTAGTTTGATATACACAATTGAAGCTCAATGATTGTGCATACAAATTTTCTGTAATGGTGCAAAAGTTATTGCATGTTGAGTACTGTATGTTACATCAATACACAAACTATTATTTTTCAAGTACATGTTGGTATTTCTGTACATAATTGAATAACTTTCTTTCGGCAAAAAATCTGCATCAACAGCTTTCATTTTTAAATGCCTTTTCCATATGTAAGGGTATAATTTAACATTTTATTCATGTTTAAAGATATCAGTGTGAAGATTGTTTAAATGCCTTGCGTTTCCAGTAAGAAAACAATTAAATCCTTTTCAATAATTCAAATAAAAGTTGATGTACAAGAGAATTCTTTTTTGTAAAAGATTTAGCAGTATTAATTTAGAGTAAAGACCCAATGAATGTACTTAAGAAATGAATTTATCTCAAAACTAATGTATGTCCTTATGTCATCTACATACAATTTTTAATTTACAAAAACCTGCTCAATCCAAGAGCGCTTACACTTATTCAATATATGTTTTACTTAATAACACTCTTCATGTTGTTGTTTTGATCTAGTTGATCATGCATCACATCCATGTTTATAGTATTTGAAGAAAAAAATGTTCAGATTTATGCAGTAATGCACTCATTACATTGCTGTGTAAACATACATGTACATGTAGATTACCACACTCATTATTATTACTTTGTTTTGATATCATGTTTTTTTCTTTTCAAATGCATAAATAATTAATCACCTCTTGACCCTGAATGGTGCAATTAAATCTGAACTGACCAATCACATACCAGTAAATGCGCACCGGATTCAAATCTGTCCAACCAGGGACCAGCACATGTGCATACATGTATGTGCCCCATGTGCAATCTGACCAAATTACAAATATTAAAGCAATTCTGTATCTGTACTTGATCCACCCAATCAGAGGCCTGCAGTGCCTGAAGGTCCCGCCTCCATAATACTAGGCTCCACCTCTCTCTTATCTAGATCTTTGATGGCCTGTTGGATGCGCTTGATATGGCCCACTTTGGTCACTCCAATATCCTGTAAAAAAATAATTTAAATATTGAAGTTAAAGAGGAGATAAAATAACCAAAAATATATAGGATGATTTAAAACAGGAATGTTAGCACCAAAATTACTGAAAGATTAGTTTTCATTCATGTGAACAGTCAATCAAAGAAAAAAATAAAAGCATAGAATCATTTAATTAATCTTTTGTCAGTTTGTCTTGTATTTTAAAATTGTAATCATTCTTTTCTTTTTTAGCGATGCACTTTGTAACTCTTCAAAAAGGGGCTATATAATTGTTCAGGCAATGTTATGTTACGGTGTAAGGATTTAGCAGAAAGGAGTACGGCTCCTAAGCCAACTGAGGAAGTCCAATAATTTTGTTGGGTATAGTCCTTAGCCTGAATTCATAATACCCAGCTAGCTTAGTTTCATGCTAAGTCCATTTTTTTATGACATGGCAAAGTATTTAAAGCATGACCCTGTAGTTATTAAATAGGGTCAATTCTTAGGTACCTAAATGCTAACCCAGATAACCTAGTTGGGAACCAGGCCCTATATTCATAATACCCCGCTAGCTTAGTTCCTTGCTAAGTGTATTTTAGATGTGCGATTTATTGAGCAACAAACAGTTTTTCTTGTCCCCAACCAGAGTCAGCTTGGTAAGCCTTAGGTACCCACTAAGTTAACTCTAGTTATCAACTAAAAGATATTCTGTATAATTCGTAGGCACGTCATCAAAAATAGACTTAGCAAGGAACTAAGCTAGCAGGCTTTAATGAATACGGGCTCAGGAAAATTGCTTGTTGCTCACTGAACTGTATGATCTCAACTTGGCATGTCGCTAGCGGGGTTTTATGTATATGGGCCTTAGTATGAATGTTCATCTGTTTTGGTAATTCATAAAACCGAGACGGGGGGGGGGGGGGGGGGGGGGGGGGCCATACAAGCTACCAAATGTCTACGACCCGATGATCAATCATTACCTCACAAAGGTCAAGTCGGGTCACAATGCAGACAAAGGCTGTAGATGACAGCCGAAAAATTTGGAGGTGAAAATGGGCCTGGATTTATAGACACTTACTTTGAGATCTCTTCTCTCCAGACTGAGGAGCTCCGCACCCCTGATGTCGTTCCTGATGAACTGGTCCTTGTACTCGCCTAGCAACAGACCCTCCAGCCAGGCCCCGACTTCTTCTACGCTCCACTGCTTTACGATGTCACGGCCTGAAAAGATTTACAATTATAGCATATCAAATAGATTTATAAATAATTATAGCATATCAAATAGATTTATAAATAATTATAGCATATTAAATAATATTAAACATCACAATTGGTGGATACAATAAAAGAAGCGATAATATAGCTCCTAATCCTTGAACTAGCCTAGCAACAGATACTTAAGCCACGCCCCTACTTCTTCCACGCTCCATAATGTCAAGACCTAGAGAGGAAACATACAACTGTGGGAGTCTCATGTATGAATTCATAATGCTAGTAATGATTATAACGGTAATGAAGATGGTGATGAATGTCAATATGATGATGATGATGATGATGATGATGATGATGATGATGATGATGATGACGACGACGACGACGATGACGATGACGATGATGATGATGACGATGATGACGATGATGATGACGATGTTGATGACGATGATGATGACGATGACGAAGATGAAGATGATGATGACGATGACGATGAAGGTGAGGATGTGAGGATGATCGTGATGCTGAAGTCATGATTGATTAAGCTTAGAAGCTGTATACGTACCACTTGGAATACCAGTTCCCTTGAAGTCCTTCTTGGTGGGTTTCTTGAAGCGGGACACCATCGGTATCTTGAACTTCCCCTTGTGGTGGTGATGATGATGCTTGCGGTACTCCGACGAGTGAAGGAAGGAGTGGTGATGAGCTTCCTCCTCGACAAAGCTGATGGCGCCATCTATTGTCGAGACCTTACGCAGCTCGGTGTCGACGGCGGCAATGTCGTGCGTTAGCGTGTCCAGGATATTGTCCGGTAACCGCTGCAGGGATGTAACAAAAATATTTCTTAAATGAAAACGAGCGAAGAAAACGGGGCTTTCCTGGGATTCGAATCCGAGACCTCCAGATTGCTAGACCAGGGTCTCGTTTCATAAATTTGTTTTCAATTGTTGTACGTGTCCAATTATTGTAACTACCATGGCAACAGATAAAATGCTTGATGCTGATTGGCTATTGCAATCTCATCTCATCTCATTTCATTTTATAATTAGCCATGTTGAAAGAGTTGTTGTGTGTACATGTATACACAACAACAAGAAATACATTAATCCATTCAGGACCCGAAAATACTCGGGCATGGGTTTAATATAGAGAATACATGTTATAGCAAAAATTAATCAGTCCTGGGCCTTGTAACATAAAGATTCATGATTAATCGTTCAATTGATAAATTGATTGTACGATCAATGGTCATACGATCAATGGTCATACGATTAATTGTACGATCAATTACCCAATCGTACGATTAATCACCCATTTTTTATGTTACCGGGCACTGAATGGGTTAAGAAGCACAATCCAAACTCACGAGTGCGTAAGCTTTGCGCGCCATGAAGATGCTGCTCTCGCTGTACAGGTTGCGTGCGCTCAACACAACCTCGTTCAGCACCTTCCGACTCATCCCCTCGGTCGACTTCTCCGTGCTGAACAGACGCTCCTGGCACGCGGCGGTTGCCATGGCGCGGTGAAGCAGCTCTGATTGGATGGGGCTGCTGTGCTGGGCCGCAATCTTGATCCTGAACGAGACAAATCAAATGGATAATTTAATTTCAGTTAAAGTATCAATTATGATATCAATCTCTGAATTACTGAATTATAAGAGCAGTAAGGTAAGGATTTTTTTAAATTATAGAATTCAATAGTTAGTCCATAGGGGAGGTTTAGGGCAACAAAAACAAATTATCAAGAAGGGGTTTATAAGGCAGAGCTGTTAACATTGAAATTTAACCATAAGGAAGATTCAGGGAAATTTCATCAGAAATCAAGCAGATATCTATCAAATGCATACAACCTAATCACAATAATCTTTCAACAATCAGGGAGATTGGATGAATTCATATTCTTGGTCTATTTTCAGGGAGACTTTGCAGCTACATGTATGTATGGTGTTGTTTTTCCATGATAACTACATGTACATGATTAACAAAATAATAGGAAGATAGATACAGTAGAAAGATAGATAGATATTTCATTTTTTGTTCAACAATTACAAGACAGTAGTCTGATGACGAAGCTGCCAGAGTATGGGTGTTGTTCAGTAATTAACCTGTTTTGTACTTTATGTGACTGGCTATAGCAAAACCCTGCACTTGTTGGTAATTTCAAGTTTTGAAGAAATGGGCATTTTAAGTTCACATACATGTAATATGTGTAAAAGACTTATGATTGTAAAATTGAAACAAACATATCCTCGCCAATTAATGGAATTTGTTAGAACAAAGCATCAATTGAAAGCTTGTGATGAGGCCTTTCTAAATGGTATGAAAATCTACATTTTGATTGTTACCGACAAGTGCAGGGTTTTGCTATAGCCAGTCACATATTGTGCAAACCCAATAGAGTTATCATTCAGGGACAACCAGGTTCCCATAAGCAATGGGTTAAGATACTATAAGGTTTACTCACGTGTCAATGAGCTGCGATGTTGTGCCACAGAAGTGCCTGACAATTTCAATCTCATCGTCGATGAGGGGCTGCAGTGGTCGTTCAATCTTCCTTCTCTCCGTCCATGACTTGAGCGCGCTCTCAAAGTGCTGAAAAGATGAAGATTACAAACAAAACATGGTTAGAACTTGAAATTGAATATCCCCTCTCTTTTTTTTCTTTGTTTAGTTCTTCTTCCTTCTCCTTATCCTACTCATCTTTCCTCTCTTTCGTTTCGATTCTGTACTCTTTTTGCCTCAAATTAAATATTTTAGTCAGTTTTAATTTATATATATATTTACTTTATTTATATATACTGTATATATACGTTTTATGTTGCTTAAATGTTGGTCTTGCTGATAAAATATTTGGTTCTTTTTTATACAGAGTTTATAAGATATTGCCCTTATGATTGTGAAATCCAAGTGAAATTTATTAGATAACTTTTGTCTTTTTTTTAATAGATGTTGTAAAATTTTACTAAATATGATGTGAACAAATAAATATATTTACCAATCAAGGTGAACTGGCCAATTCACCATACTACCATCAATTTTTGTCTTTTTTAGAAAAGTGCAACATAATAATTCAAGCAAATTTTTTTGAATATTTAATTGGCAAGCATCAACTACATGTATATTAACTAGATTATATGGTAAGTAAGATTTACCTTGTCCCTGACCAGCATCTGGGACCTGTTCTTGTGTAGGATCTTGATTAGTCCAGGTGGCTGGACCCAGGCCTCCCCATCAACTTGGACTGGAACTCCCTCTTCTCCTAAGATACTGATCTTCACAACTCGACACTGCAAGAAACAAATACAAACAATGATCAGTGTCAAACATATGAACAATATCTTTATCAGTCCTGGGGGCTGGACCCAGGCCCTCCCCATCAACTTGGTCCGGAACGCCCTCCTCTCTCGAAATGCTGATCTTTACCACTTGACACTGCAAGAGCAGGTTGCATAAAAACATGTAGATCAGATATTAACAGATAGAGTTCACAAGACTTATAATTAACAAAGGACTCTTTTCACCAATTTAATTTTATATGCTTTAGGCAGCCTCCAATTTTCCCCCTACATGTGTACATACATATTTGGGTCCATTTTTAACATTATCAAACCAAGCAATGGATAAATAAAAGCTTAGGATGGTTATTGTACATTTCTCAACAATATTTTTGTAATAGATCGAATTTGTTTGCCCTTCATTCGGCAAATAAATAATTTGTAAATATTTTTGTAAATGTACCTGTGCTATCCTATGATGTTGCAGAGTGATCATACGAGACACGGCTATCTGCATCCCACCAAATACTTACAAGATTTTAAAAATATGTAAAGCAATACTCAATTAACAGCTTCTTGAATAAAATATCTAAAGTAAATGAAGTCTGTAACTAATAAATGATTGACAGCGGTGAATTAGTTTTATCGCTCCTACCTGTGCTATCCTATGATGTTGCAGGGTGATCATACGAGACACGGCCATCTGCATCCCACCAAATACTGCCACCACCTCCAGGATCTTGTCATCAAATGAAGGGGCTGTGAATGTCTGTTGGAGGAAAAAAGCAAAGGATGAACTTCAATAAATAAACATAGATAACAATTATAGTTTATTTGACAAACAATTACACCTAGCAGCATGAATTGTACTACTTTTCCTACCATACTTGCATTGCATTCAACTTCAAAATGATCATCATAATCAAGTTCCCTTGCCATTCATTCATCCTCATCTTTAACAAGGCATAAACATTCTCACCACCTTGTCTATATTCTTCTCCTCTCCACATTCGTTTATCCTCATTATCTGCATCATCATCATCATCATCATTGTCATCATCACCACCATCACACAAATAACCTTCTCACCTCATCTTCTTTGGTGGAACCCAAGAAGTTGAGCACCACGATGCCCTTCAGGCTCGGCAGCGGGATGCATTGTCCGTAACACTCCAGTCGCATCATCATATTTACCATCTTTATCACCTTCAACAGCATTATTATATTTGTCATATTCAACATCTGTAATCTTTACGGCTTCCTCTTTGAATAATATCTCAACGTTCTTTTCAATCCTCTTCCTCTCATTCTCCTCAACTTTTCATCCACCCATCTTCTTCTACCTCCACCTCCCACCTCCCCATCGCATCATCATCATCAACACCATCTTCTCACCTCATCCTTCTTGGTTGTCCCCCAGAAGTTCGCTCCTCCCATGTAGCTGGGTATGTTGAGCACCACGATGCCCTGGAGGCTCGGCAGCGGGATGCGTTGCAGGTCGCACTCTAGTCACATCATCATCCTTACCATCTTTATCATCATTATCTTCATCATCTTCACCATCATCATCATCTTTATGGCTTCCTTATTACAATCTCAATGTTCTTTTCAATCCTCTTCCTCTCATTCTCCTCCTCTTTTCCCTCCACCTCCACCTTCATATTCTTCTACCTCCCCCCTCCACCTCCCCCATTGCATCATCATCATCTACATCCTCTCACCTCATCTTCTTTTGTTGTCCCCCAGAAGTTAGCTCCTCCCATGTAGCTCGGTATGTTGAGCACCACGATGCCCTGGAGGCTCGGCAGCGGGATGCGTTGCCCGTCGCACTCCAGCTGGACCTTCTGTTCCAGATTGCGGTACGTCCGGTGGACCAGCTCCTTGCCTCCAAGCATGCCGTACCACATCATATTCTTGGTCCGGCTTCTGGAGGGGAAACAGAGCCCCTAATCCGTCATTTTACGCCTGTTACATCTCTCTTAACTCGTTCCCCTTGAGGTTCTGAAATTCCCATAGACTTTGTACATAGCCCCCCCGGTTCCCGTTAGCAACGGGTGAATCTTTATTTTAAAAAAACTTTATAGGTAGTTTTCTTTTTGCAGTGCAACTTTAAGCTGCTCCTCTTAAATTTTGTTATAAAATGGAAAATGACATCATTCTAATCATCGTTGTACCGTATACATGCACATGTATGTACCAGTTATTTCAATAATATAAACAAGATTGAATTAAGATCTGAAAAGTAAAACTTACTCTAACAAATCCTGATGGCAGAATAATGCAAATGAGAACCAGTAATCGACCAAACATAGTCATAACAAATCATACATATTTATTTCTAGCTATTAAAAAATATATATATTGCCCGACGAATGAAACTACTAGTTATGCAAAGAAATCATCCATACAATTTGAATGCATTAGGAACAATAGTATACTGTATACACCATGTAGATTTCTCAAGGGTTTCATTTTCGCAAATTTCCCAAATCACTTGTGAATCGCGAAATTAAAAACACGCTAAAATATTGACACCAAATGCAAAGCAATACACGAATGTGTACTGCATGCATTACTGCACTAGCATCTCTCTCAAGACAGTCATGAATGCGTGTTGGTAACAACCGAATGTGAATTTAACCACTCTCGAAATTGTCGTAAAGTCCCGATTCGCGAACATTCATGTACATGATATATATGGCGTATACAGTAGCTAATCCTTATAGCAAAGACATGATAGTCCCACCTGCACTTCTCCGGGTGTTCTTCCCTCTTGTGGTGGAAGTCCAACGAGATCTTGGCGTCGAGTCCGATCCCGAAGTAGTTGTTCATCACACAAGCTTCTCTGTAGCCCGCTCTGTAGAACATGAGGCAAAACAAATGATAGTTGTTATTTTTTTTCATAGAAGGTACAAAGTTTATCCCTGTTTATTTTTGAAGAAACACAGCGCTAAAGACTATTTCTCTGCTAAAATATGTGCTTAATCAAACATATAGAGTGGTGAAGTGTGATGTCATAAATGATGTCATAAATATTTTTTTTAGAATTTTTAAATTTGGACTTCATTTTCAGAAAGAGCATAACAAATAATGTCCAAATACCGAAAATCATAGGAATAGGTTTTGTATAGGCTGAGATATGCCCATCCGAATGATTTGTTTGTCAATAGGCAATCAGTGTTATAGTGCACTGGTTCATAAATTTATGAACCAGTGCACTATAACACTTATTGCCCATTGAAGTAAAATTCATTCGGATGGGCATATCTCAGCCAATACGTAACCTATTCCTTTGATTTTCGGTATTTGGATATTATTTGTTATGCTCTTTCTGAAAATGAAGTCCAAATTTGAAAATTCTAAAAAAGTGTTTTTATGACGTCATGGCTTCTGTACTCTATAGAGAAACTGACCAGAAATATTATGTGATTAAAAGAGGGCAAAGAAAATGGGATTCCAACGGGATTGCTTGTATAATAACATAAGAGTCAGTTGAAGGCTTGAAGGCTTATTAATCTTGGCATCAGAGGTTGCCAAAGGCATCCTACTATCTTACTCACCAAATATTTTGCATATATCTTAGACTTCGAGGAATTGGACCTAGTCCTTGAGTGGTCTATTTATAAAGAGTCTAGATCTATACTTTATCTGTGTCTTGGTCCATGAGTGATTAGGCGGCAAATAACAAGGCATCAGAGTTTGCCAAAAGCACACTACTCTCGTACTCTCTAAATAGTTGGGTCCTGGGCTTCAAATAGTCAGACCTAGTCCTAGTCTACTTACACTCAGTCTAGATCTACTTACACTTTGTCTGTGTCTTGGTCCATGAGAGGTGATGCAGCAGCGCACAAAGCGTCAGCATTGGCCAGGAGAACTTTGCTGATTATACCGGCCCCTCCTAGACCACCGGCTAGGGTACCTATACCTATGGTCAAAAATGAATTTACTGTCAGTGACTCAGTGTTCAGTATTCATTATTAATGTATGTAACACAAATCTATAAGAAGAAACACGTTTTGGGGACATGGGACAAGCATGGGTGGGGAGGGGGGGGGGGGGGGGCATATCAGCAACAACAAAAAACAGAAAATTAACAGAAATCAGCTTTTTAAAATATTGGGAGAAATGTATATTTAGGGTTCATACAAATAGATTTCCATGAATTTCATCACGGTATATAAACAAGGTTCTTTGACTTCTTTTGGTACCTTTTGTACCCAAATAAGGTCAAAAGTCTTGATTTGTATTTCAATAATGAGGAAATGCAGATAAAATTTTTAAAACACAGAAAAAGTGGTCTTTATAAGCAAGTGGTCCTTATAGACAAGTTCATTTACATACAAACTGCTTCCTATGGAATTAAGATCAGTGGTCATTATAAACAGGTGTTCGCATGAGCAGGTCGCTTGACCATACAAATTAAAAACATAATACAGTCAAACCTTTGTATAAAGACCGCCAAAAGGAGACAGAAAAAAGTGGTCTTTAATAAGCAGGTTGTCTCTATAAGGCAGGTTCATTGATATTGCAGGTGACCATCTGTATATAAAGACCACCTGTTTATAAAGACCACTGATCTTGATTCCATAGGGAAGAAGTTTGTATGTAAATGAACCTGTCTATAGAGACCACCTGTTGATAAAGACCTCCTTTTCTGTCTCCCTTGGGTAGTCTTTATAAACAAGTTTGACTGGATATGAACCTGTCTATAGAGACCACCTGCTGATAAAGACCTCCTTTTCTGTCTCCCTTGGGTGGTCTTTATAGACAGATTTGACTGTATAAAGTTGCAAACAAAATATCAAATCAAATAATGATGACGAGGGGTAAAAGACAAATAATAGAACCAAAAAGCAAGCTACTTACTTTTACTAAGCACTGGGTTTCTTTGGCCTATGCTTGGTCCTAACAATGTGTCTAAACCTGTGGGTAACGGGGAAATCATAAATCAGTGATAAATTGTAACAATCATCAGTAATAATTTTCTTTAAAAAGTAATGTTCTAATAACTAGTTTTTATCTCGGGAACAAGGCAAAATCTTGTTAAATCTTGTGAGTAAGTTTAGTTTGTTTATGTTCATTTTTTTTGCAATTTAAAGTAATTTGTAATCAATTTTTGCCTATAACTAGTTATCAGTTTAGGAACCAATATGAAAATTCATAATAATTACGCCCACAACACCATCATTCCAGGACAGAGATCTTCTACTTAAAGGGATCTAGTAACTTTGTTGACATGTGCTAAAAATGATGAATGGTTGATGCAATGTATATTGTTGTTATCTCATATGTCCACAGGGTATTGTGTGAAAATTTCAAGTCAAATGGACATTGCATGGCCAAGTAATGAGCGAAAATGCAAAGTGATAGTCACTAACTCACTGCACTCACTTTGTACACGGTTTCAAAACTCCGGGGGAGTTTTTCTTATCTGAAAGCTTTGATCGTACATATCTTTGTAACGAAAGGGAAATTTGAAAAACCGAAACCTGTCCCATGATTTTATTGGTAATACGAATACAACAAGGTATGAGGGAACCGCTAGAATTAAAATTTTATTTTGAGGATTTGGACAATGTTACTCTAAGTCCCTTTAAACTTACAATGTATAACTATCATAAACATAAGCATTACAAACAAATTTGTTGTCCTGTGCATGGTTTCATATTGAGATCACTATAATACTAGTACTTGATGATGTACCAGATCTATGATGATCGCTATTAAATCGCTATTAAATAAATAAATAAATAACTGCTTTTTAATTTCAGGTTATGCAAAAGTGAATAAAGGACTTTTTAGATATAAAGGCAAACAAAATTGCAAATATGGGTTTTGGAATATGATGGTGTTGAATGAAATGAAGGGAAAAAACATGATGGTTGGATTAACAAAGGGATGGACATGCCATGCTAAATCATGCAAAACTTGAAAGACTTACCCGGTAAGATGGAGATATTTTCCATGCTCCCAAATTTGTGCGAGAGTCCGACCGGCCCATGACCAGCCTGGGAGGAGAAAGTACTACCGTGGCTTATCCTTCGCATCCTGAATGGAGAGCGCGGTGACTTCAGGCCTATACGCTCTGAGGGGGATTGAATTCATAAATGGAAACGGATGTTACCTTTTAAAAGAAATATATACATAGTAAAATATACACAGCCATTATAAATCATCCGTATTACAATAATCACTACCATCATCAACAACATCATCACCATCACCAATACTATCACCATCATCAGTTGCATCGTCACCACATCACCATTATTATCATCATTACTGTCATCATTGTCACCCTCATCATCATCATTTCCTTTACCATTCCCATCATTATAATCATTATCATTATCATCATCACCATATTCTTCTTCCTCCTTCTCATCATCTTCATCATTTTTTATCATAACAGAACTTTCGGTGGTGGGTAAATTTGAGCGCTTCTCTACATCATTGTCAATAGCAATTATCAACTCATGTCTTCCTTTGAAACGGACCAGAATCATCATCATTATCATCATCACCATCATCACCATCACCATCACCATTATCATCATCACCATCTTCAACTAACCTGCTTTCTTCTTCTCGATCTTTGCTTTGGTCGACGATGCATAGACAGAAAGTGACGTCCTCGTTCCCTGCTGCGTTTCCTTTCCAGACTCGGAGGCAGGCACTTCGGTGGCTTGGTTATTGTCGTTGTCTTCATCCTCGTTGTTCGATCTCTCCGGGTCGCTGGGAGGCGTTACTATGGTGACACGCGACTTGGAAACTAATTTCGTAGAGAATAGTTTGATAAAGAGCACATGCCAGTAACGGTTTTTATATACACAAATAGTTAACATTCTTTGGTATCTTGCTTTATGCATAAGTCTGTGCCAACAATAGTTATGTAATACACTTTGAACTCTAAAATAAATGCACCTTTTAAGACTGCCAAATAGTTTCCAGTCTTTAATATGTCATCCACATACTTAGAATCTTGTAAAAGTACACCTTTTTCAGTACAAGACTTTAATATTACTATTATATACCTGTATACAAATTCCCATTTGTTTATTTATAATAAATACTGTGAATGAATATATTAAAAACATATATCAAATTTGTTACAAGTGCTGCATACTGATGGCAATATTCTTTCATTGTCTGAAGTGACTGTGAACCACTGATTGGCAAATGATTTCATTGGGTGCATTGCTGCCTTTATTTGTGTATGACTTTTCATGGCTATTGCTTACGATAGCATTTTTATGTCTAAAAAAAGAAAATATCAAGTTCGATTTGATTTGATTTATCTATTTTCCACATACTCAACACAATAAATTATACAAACCATATCAAATAAAACATACTGATATTGTTGTAACTCACCTGGAGGTGTGGTAGCTGACATAGCGGCAGCAGCCGTGGCGGCAATTGCTTTGATTGTTTTAGCCTCTTGCTCTTCTGTTTGTGCATTTTGTTCGTCAACAGCTGGAAGTATGAAAATGCAAAAGTGAACGATCGGGGTGAACAATTGGGGTAACATCTGTACAACAATATTTTGATTTCATTTCATTGTTTGTTTAATACCTCTCATGGCTTATCCAGTAATCTATTCAACATTGAATTTTGTATTGCTTGATCAATTATCCATTCAACAGCCATTTCACTTTCCAGTGATTGCCTCTTTACCACATTCAATCATTTCCAATCAAAGATGTGTTCAATAATTTGGGTAACTTTTTTTCCTTGATTTGCTCAAAACTTTTTAAAGTTTGTTCTATGATCAATTCAATACCTTTCTCAGTTTGTTCAATGATGTATTCAATACCTTTCTCAGTTTGTTCAATGATGTATTCAATACCTTTCTCAGTTTGTTCAATGATGTATTCAATACCTTTCTCAGTTTGTTCAATGATCTATTCAATACCTTTCTCAGTTTGTTAAATAAACTATCCAATACATTTTGAAGTTTGTTCAATGGTCTATTCAATACATTACGAAGTTTGTTAAATAAACGTTTCAATACCTTTCTCAGTTTGTTTAATAAACTATTCAATACCTTTCTCAGTTTGTTCAATGATCTATTCAATATCTTTCTCAGTTTGTTCAATGATCTATTCAATACCTTTCTCAGTTTGTTCAATGATCTATTCAATACCTTTCTCAGTTTGTTCAATGATCTATTCAATACCTTTCTCCGTTTGTTCAATGATCTGCCTGACCGCCTTCTTCAGGCTGTTGGCACGCGACATGAGCGCGTCTCTCGGCTTGAACACCCGCGCCGACGTCGATGGCCCCATCATCTGCTCCAGCGTGTCACCATCATGCCCCATCGCCATGGTAACCGCAGAAACCGCTTCCATGGTAACCGGATCCACCGTGATTTCATCTTTGCTCTCGCAGACGTCCTTCTCCTGTGATTCTTCAAGGTGCTTCTCGGAGCCGTAGAGAGACGATCGGGAGAGGCGTAGAGTCGTTGGGGTGATCACGGTGGTGGTGGATGTCGCAGCGGCGGCGGCGGCCGTAATTATGGGAAGGATGGAGCCGGGAGGGACGGGCGTGGCCTGCGATTCGACTCGAAGCGTCTGGAGCAGGAGGTTCAGCTTCTCATTCAGAAGGTTGCACTGCAAAGTTTTAAGAAGAGAAATAGAAAGTAAAGTCAAACATATGTCTAGTGACCACCCAAAAGAAAACAAAAGTAATCACTGTAGACAGGTGACCACTAAAAACAGGTTTTATAACATAAGATAATAAAAGATAACTTACTTTCTCTTTCATGACCTGAGCATCTTTGGAATGGGAGCCTCCTTCTTCATAGGCATGGCCTATCTTCTCCACAAAGTCCTTTACTGTTTCACACAGAACCCTGTAGGAGAGGAAAATATATATGAATTAACAATGATCATATTACAGTCATACCTCTCTATAACATTCATCCAAGAGAGACAGCAGGAGGTCTCTATGGACAGGTTCATTTTTCAGGTAATCCGCATTCTAGGTAGTCAAGAATAGTCTTTATTATCAGATGGTACAGATGATCGCTAGTTTGAGTGTACTCAGAATTGAGTATGTTATTTACTAATGAATATCATACCTACATGTACCTGTGTCCCTTTAAGATCACTATTCGACCACCAATACCTGCCCTTTCGTTACTGGTGCGAAGCAGGTTTTTTTGGGTCGAAAAGCGATCTTGAAAGTACGAAGTATGATAGAATTTTTTCTTCTTCTCTTCTTCTTCCTCTTTTCCCAAAATCCCTCCACTCTCAAAGTAAAGAAAGAAACTATTATCTTATGATATAACTGAGATAAACATCAAACTTACTTGGCTGATGAGATGACTTCCGTGTTCTCATCAGAGTGCAGGATCTTTGCGAGGTGCGTCGCTACCGAGTTCTCGTATCTCATTATCATCTCCTTCTCCTCCTCCCTCATCATACCCCCTTCACCCCTCCTAACTACTGAAGTACTAAACGCAAGTATTACAATAAGTACCAACATCACACTTACTTTGCTGATGAAATGACTTCCGTGTTCTCATCAGAGTGCAGGATCTTTGCGAGGTGCGTTGCTACCGAGTTCTCGTATCTCATTATCATCTCCTTCTCCTTCTGCTCCTCCTCCCCCCTGACATGTCCCCCCTCGGAGTGCATCTTGTTGTCCCCCTCGTGGCCCTCTCCCTCGCCCCCCTCCTCACTGGGGTGCGCCAGGGGGATCTCTTTGGTCCATATACTCCATCTGTAGACACAAAATATAGTAATATAGTAACTGTGGAACAGCTTACCATTTTATTTGAGAAAAGTTGATCTGTTGTCTACATGTTGAAAACACATTTGTTTATGCAGGCCTGTTTGTAAGATTGTTTGTTTATAGGTATATACTGGTTTTGTTTGTTTTTTGTTCACTTAAAAGGAGCTTTTTATAAGCGCAGTAGAATATATATTCATAGTAGTTGATGTTCATATTATTATTTATTTATTCATTAATACATACAAATAATGATTCATTCATCCTTTGTATTAGAGCTAAGTCAAAACGTTTATTAAATGAAAATACCTTATACCATTTAAACATTTAGCATTTACAAAATCGTTAAAACATACACACACAA
Source organism: Echinarachnius parma (assembly GCA_037951105.1). NCBI lineage: Eukaryota > Metazoa > Echinodermata > Echinoidea > Clypeasteroida > Echinarachniidae > Echinarachnius > Echinarachnius parma. Next base: position 28,490 of record JBAMJV010008078.1, read on the forward strand.
AAAAAGTTAAATAATTTTAGGTTTGGGTCTATGAAATTGTTTGAACCCCATACAAACATACTCAAATGGATCCTACATGCAAAAACCAAACAAACAAACAAACAATTCTCTCCTTGATATGGAAGATTAGAACTAGTCTCACCTGTCCAGCATTTTGGTGCTTGCAATCTCCAGCTTCTCCAGAATCATCTGCAGGTTTGTGTCGTCATCGCAAGCAGTTCCCCAACCCAGCACTCTAGCCAGATCGTTCCCGGTTCCCAGAGGTAGTACGCCTATCCGACACTGTAAGGTGAGACAAAATGGTAACATGAGATAAATGAGAATATTCAGTTTTTAAACAGTTGAATAGAAATAATGACAACAAAAATAGAGGGGGAAAAATATGCAGATTTGTATTTGAAATTTTAGATAATGTGACTTTAAACATGATTACCTTGGTGGTACCCTCATACCTTGTTGTATTCGTATTAACAATGGAAGCATTGGACAGGTTTTGGTTTCACATTTCCCTTTCGTTAAAAATATATTTACAATTTAAGTATTCAGATGTTAAAGTTTAAACTATCAACTGAATAATCGTAACCGTGAACAAAGTCAGTGCAATGAGTTAGCGAATATATCACTTTGCATTTTTGTTCTTTCCTCGGCCATATAATATCTATGTAACTTGACATTTTCACACAACACCCAGTGGACATATCAGATAACAACACTATACATTGTATCAACCATTCATCACATTTTGTTCCATGTCAACAAAGTTACTAGATCCCTTTAAGCTATTCATGTACATGTAAACTCGCCAAAAGAACTAGGTCAAGAAGATTCTTGACATTTACTTCGGTACTCAGTGGGTTAACTCATTCCCAATGGCCACATGTCATGCTCTTCATGGCACCCTAGGTAGATGCTGCTGAGCCTGGAATGGAAAGCTTTCCGACCTTTCTTTCCATATGTCTAAACAGTCTCAATGACCAATTCAATGTCCAAGTTCAATATACATGTCACACTACATGTTGCAGAATATTTTCTTTATTCGTTGTTCGGTTATTCACAAAATTTTGCACCGTCACCGACATTACATATTTTGGCCAAAAATGTAATATCTGTGACTATGGAATTGCCATTATGGCAAAATGAGCAAGTTTTGAATTGCATAAAAACAAATGAATGCTAATATATGAAATATTGTTTATGAATGTACAAGTATACACTATACTTTAATAATAAACACCCTATTAGATCTATAACATACATGTAATATGTGCACATCCATCTCTTCTACTCGGGCAATGTACAAGAAGTACACAATCTGAATGCATGCTCCTTTTCGTTACCCACACCTATCTTTTATTAACTCCTCGAGTACCAAGGTCGCATATTTGAGCCACGCAATACACACATATGGCATAGAGCTGTAAAGTCCCTGGCATTCAAAGTGTTGAACAGAATATCTGCTAGACTGCTCCATGTACATTTTCTTCATAATAATCTCCATGGTCTACTTTACTTTCCATTTTTATCACAATTCTTCTCCCATTTAATTCCGCTTTCGAGAATATTCTTCACAATACATTTTTTTTTTACCATTCTGGAGAAGATTCTTCTCCAGTCTCTAATAAACTAAATCGTCACCATTTCATTTCTGCTTTTGAGAAAATTATTCACAATACCTTTTAATTTTGCTGCTATGAAGAAAATTCTTCTCTACTTTCTATGCCGCTTTTGACACAAAAAGTCTCCTTTTCATTTCTTTTGAGAACATTCTTCTTCTATTATTCAGTCGATACTCCCAATATACTGCCCTTAGAAACATTTCTAATAAACTGCTTTTGAGAAAATTCTCCTTCATTTCCGCTTTCAAGAAAAAAATTCCCTTTCCCCCACCTCATTTATACTTCCAATATTTAAAACTAGACTTGAAGAAAATAGTAAGAAAATGTTGTCCAGCACACCTCCAAAGGGCTATTCTAATAAATTGCTTTTCAGAACATTTGTTTTCTTTTCCCCATTTATATTCCCGATAAACTAGCACCGAGGAAAAATTGTAAGAAAAATTATGTCCTAACCAGTAATCAAACACCAACAATCCAATACGGTACCACAGGGTTATTCAAATGAATTTTCTTTTGAGAACGTTCTTTTTCTTTTTAATTTCCGCCGCTAGAACAAAATTCTCCATCTTTCCTTTAGAAAAGTAAACAAAAATATTATAGGTAAATTCTAATATAGTTCTTCTGATATTAAGTTCCCCACATTTTCTGCCTTCTAACAAAACTTTCTGTCTTTTGCGGCATCAATACTTCCAATATTCTGCCCTAGATAATTCTAATAAACCGGCCACCAGGCTGAAATGACAGTTTTCATTATTGTTATCAAATAGGTAACCTTTTGTTATCAAAAGGTCGAGATATTGTCGTCATTTACCTTTTCTGTTTGATATGTTTGATATTTGTGACCGACTAACCACGATTCAATTTCATCAACATCTTGATATCAAAAGGTCTAGAGGTTGTCGTCATTTACCTTTTCTGTTTGATATATTTGTGACCGGTTATATCAAAACCCACCGCTACAAAGTATTTGTCCAAAAGATGGAATATACATGTATTGGACTTTTAAGAGTTTGGTATTACAAGAATACATTCTCCCTAGACCAAAGGCAAACTATTTCAGGGAACCAGTCTTAAACGGGTTAAATTGTTCTCTGTCTGTCGTTTTTCAAGGCAAGCGAGATAAAATATTACGCATTATCCCTTTCGTTGCATAATAGTGGTCACAGTTTGAGTGCACGCTGACATTGAGTTTGAATCAACACCCCCAAAGCACCAACGGCACAAAACGGTTTCTTAATTGCATTACCACCCTCCACAGGTCCTTCAAGGAAAGGTTGATTCAATTTCATCAATTGTGTGAATGGCGTGGTTAAAAGTCTGATGTTTTTAATCACCCTTCGCGATATCAAAGAATTCTAAGAAATAGCCTAAGAGACGTATTTACTTTTTTCTCAACGTAGTATCGACACTTGCGTAGGCTTTATCTAATTATTCTACGTCAATTGGCATTGATAATTGAAAAAACTTGGGTATCGATGTGTAGGAACGTGCAAACGTACACATATGTACATTTCCACTGCAAGCGTTCGCTTTTAAAAGGGATCTAGTTGTTTGTTTGAATCGACCAAACTTGCATCTAGTGGTTGCACATGGCTTATTTCCACTGCAAGCGTTTGCTTTTAAAAGGGATCTACCCAGCTAGCCACCTGACGTTGGGCCGATGTCGGAATTTGGTTGCCGGATGTCGGCATATCGCCGTTGGCTCGAGGTTAAAATGTCCGCCAGCCCAACATCGTCACGACGTCATTTTTGTGATATATTGGCATAAGGTCATTTTCCGACAATGGCCCAACATCATGTCATGAGATGATGTTGGGCCATTGTCGGAAAATGACGTTATGCCAATATATCACAAAAATGACGTCGTGACGATGTTGGGCTGGCGGACATTTTAACCTCGAGCCAACGGCGATATGCCGACATCCGGCAACCAAATTCCGACATCGGCCCAACATCAGGTGGCTAGCTGGGTAGTAGTTTGTTTGAATCGACCAAACTTGCATCTAGTGGTTCCACATGGCTTATTAAAGGGGTCCAGTAACTTTGTCTGAAACTTGTTTGCATCTCTAGTGTTTTTTTTTCTTCAGAATTCACCACACAGCACTACAGAAACCGATCATTCAGCGTAACTGCACCCACTCTCTGGAACAATCTAGCCCGTCACCAGTGGCGAAGCATGGTCGGACTGATTAGGGGGGGGGGGGGGGAGGGGGGGGGGGGGGCAGGGCACACCTTATGTATTTCTTTTTTTTCTTCAAAAAATGTCCCCTTATGTTTCCTATTGTTTTTCCAAATTATTGGGGGGGGGGGGGGGGAGTGGCCCTGTCTCTACGCCACTGCCTGTCACATTTGATCTATATACATGTATGATCTCGTTGGATTGCACTGAAAACACATTTGCTTAAATATACAAATTTTGCTCTATTTTATTACACATTTTTCTTTAAAATGGGATAATCTACTGCTGATATGAACACATTTTCTTTAAAAACCAACTCTTTTATTATCTTTCTGCTTTAATCAAATTTAACAAATATATTCCCTATCATCATCTGACATTGGTTTAAATTAAATGAATCTTAGTGATTTCATTATCCATTAGAGATACTAACCAACCCCCTTCAACATTTGTATATCCATTTGGATGCACAGAAAACAACTCGCTAAAAACCACCCTAAAAAGAAACTGCCTTGGACCGAGACTACACCACCTATATATACCCGGCGCTGGGCCATAATTGTCCTCTTTCAAACGCGCACGACTACCGACGCGGGGAGGACGGGAGGGAATTTATGAAGGGGGTTGGTTAGTATCTCTAATGGATAATGAAATCACTAAGATTCATTTAATCCATATCGAGATCCCTAACCAACCCCCTTCAACATTTGTATAATCCCTGACCCACACAAATAGCATACGGGAAGTATACTTACTGACTGGAGGAGGGGTCGGACAACGCAGACTACATCTACATAGGGCCAGCCGCCAGAACCGCCTCAGCAAGGACCGGGCCTCCGGCCACCACGTCTCGCCGATAACATGAGACGAACGCATTTGGCGACGCCCAGCAAGGAGCCCGTAGAACCTCGCCCAACAGGGGCTCCGTTAACGAGAGCCCACGAGTCGGCCATCGCCCGGAACTCGTGGGCATGGACAAGTGACTAAAACAAGCGTATCATGTCCTGCTGTGAGAATCGCCAGCACCATTAACGAAGGGAAGCCCAGACGCGGCCATTGCCCGGGTCTTGTGACCCCGGGCCGGCGGCTGGGCAAAAAACTGGGTTCCCAGTAATAAAAAGCCCCCTTGGACGGAAGGGCCGACCACCACCCATCTCTTACCAGCCCTGACCTAATGCTAACAAGGTGCGCCAGGTACTCCGCCTCGGGTCAGGGTCAACGCCAGCAGGAAGACCGGCAGGACCGGCTCCAGCCAAGGGAGGCCCTCAACATAGGCTCAACCTGGAGCACGGACCAAGGCCTGAGAACACCGGTCGAGACCCAGGACGGTACCAGAGACCTGGAAGATGGGCGTCGTAAACAAAACGCCTGCATGATTCGGGAACTAGGCTCTCGATGCAGTATAATTCAAATAAAATTATTAAGTTTGCAATTGGCAAGCATTTACCAAATACTTGCATTTCCTTTACCATAGGCAAAACAACAAATGAGCCATGTTCTGGCCCTCAAATTGCAAACTCCACCACTACAATACTAGCCAAATATTGTCACTATAAACCCATTCTCATATAAATAGAGCGCCATGACGAATACCGCAGATACACTGCTAATGTTAGTGCCATCAGTAATAGGAAACCTACATACATATTAGGTCACCTCAATCATGTGTATCACTATTTCATGTGAGCTACCCCACATAAGCCAGATAAATGACTCTCAAGGAATCTATTGTCCATTAAGACTTAATTGCCCCCCCGCAAAACATCCTGAAGACCGTGGGGAGAAAGAGCCATTGAGACGGGAGGAGACGGCCTCGCGTCCCCCCCGCCAGCTTATATCTGCAACGACCATGGGACTGTCGGGAACCCAACCCCGACCGACCGTCCCTGGAGGGGCGGAAGAAAAACCCCCCAAATATCCTGCATCTGGAACATTTGTAGGGACCGGATGGAGAAACGACAACCGGCACTAGGACCACCAAGCTGATGAGGAGGCCGGGAACCTGCCAAGACTCCGCCGGAGCCAACAGCCTCATGCGTAGGCGACGGAAGGCATCTGAACCACCCGAAGGAATCACTCGTGACTTCAGCTCGATGATGAGGGACCTAGCGACCTGACCCAACTGAGTATCTCTGCAAGGAGCAGACGAAGTACGACCTCTGAAAAGAGAATATCCGGACTCCTCGAGATCGTGGGGCCTGGCACCACCGACACCTGCCGAAAGGGGTCCCTGGAGAAGGACTTCAGGCCAAATGAGAAGGCCTCGGCACTGAACTGACCGCAACCCAACCTGGGAACCGAGAGACTGCCAACAGCCTAGGCGAACGGGGGCGTGGGGATGAATGGAAGACTCCATGCTGAAACAAGGGACATCTAGAACGGCAAAAAACCGAGATACAATATCAGCCGGGGAGCCTCGTACGCAAGGGAACCAACGACACCGGATCAGGTTTAGTTACACAGCAACGGGGCTGAGGAAGAAGAAAACCCCGACTGTGTCCACGGAAAATTCAGTCCTCCCCCGGAAAACGAGGTATAGAACGTTGGGATACCAAGTTGGCTAACCACCCTATCAAAGCCAAACTGTCTTAAATGCAATGGCCAACCCGCCATCCGTGCACACGAGCATTCGACTGAGAAAGGGGAATCGAACTGATGAGTAACCGCCTTAACGAGGCTGACCCTATGATACAACTCCTTGTCCACAACATAAACAACGCCGATCGCGTGGCTTAAAACCAACAATGGCCCACTGGCCATCGCAACGGATCCCGGCGCATAACCCAGACCCACAGGCAACGTTATGCCCTGAGATCGGGCTCAAACCGGGCCGGATCCACACAGGCCTAGGGGAGATAGTAGTAGACAACAAACAAGCCATAAGACAAGAGTCGTGGCGACCCTGCCAGGACGCAACCTAAAGCCCTGGCGATCTCGTCCGAACACGAATCTGGACCCGCCTGGTCCGCAAACAGATGCCTCATCCTGCAGCCTCGCGACCCTCACTCGACGAGGGAAGCGAAACCTCCACAAAAAATATAACTGTCCGGCGCCCCACCTAGACGCCCGAAGGTAAAAACCAAAGGGAAGTCGGTGGGGGGGGGGGGGGGGGCACCGGCTCCCCCCCCACCCCACGGAACAGGAGCAAGGACAGCGATAAGGGGACCCGCCAGGGGTCGCGCGGGCACCCCGATAGGTCTACCGCGGACAGGGATCCCGGGGGAGCCAAAGGAACCAACGGAACCAAAGGAACCCGCCCCGCGCAGCAAAGGGCAGCGGAAAAGGGGACCCGCTAGAGGTCGCGCGGGCACCCCGATAGGTCTACCGCGGGCAGATATCCCGGGGGAACCAAGGGACCAAGGAACCAAAGGAACCTACCCCGCGCAGGTGACTAAACACCCCGTGGCAAGTGACGCGCATCAACCCGTGCGTCAAAGGACATGCGGTCAAGACGACTATATCGAGAGAATTTTAATACAGCTCACAGCATGACCTACGTCTAGACGGGGCTCAAACCATACTCCCGGCCGCTCCTCAAGAATCAAATAGCATTCACTGAGAGCGACAGGAACTTATCCATATGCGTAACCAAAATTTAAATACAAGCCATAACATGGCTCCTTTCTTAATTAATTTACCGTGGCAATTATCAAAAATTACGCTAGCGTCTAATAGCCCGGGCGCCACCCTGGCTAGCGCACGGATCGATCCCAACTACCTAAAGTAACGGGATCTCCTGGAAGCCACATCATAAAATCTATTCCCTCATACATTGTCGCACTGTCATGAGCAACGAGTATGGGACAAACTTCAAATTTAACTCTAAATATATACACACCAAAGAACCATATCACATAATGGTGACCCCAACGTGATGCGAACACGCAGTCTTCTGACCTGGAGTCAGAGGCGTTACCGCTGCGCCACGGCACCCCGCAATGTACATCACATCCCCCTGTACCACAGCACCAGGGGGAGCGCCGACAGAACGGACGAAAACAGCCGCAAGACTAAGAGTACTTACCCACGGCCTGGTGGGAACTGGCCTACCGAGACCAGGTATCCGGGAATAAGCAGTAGCCCGTCCATCCTGGGTAGATATAACCAGCGTGGTATGGTCGTAAGCTGGACGACGCCCAGTAGGCTCCTGGATGCACTGCTGACCCACGTGCGTCAAAGGCCTCGGAACGAGCTGGCTACTCCTGCTTGTGAGAGGACTTATTGGTAAAGGTGAGAAGTGGCCCGGGGAATAACATCTTTTACCGTGGCGAACCCCAGCTAGCTTTAATATAGCTTAATTATCTAAAGCTGGGGTTAGTCGGCCTTACCGTACCGCCTGCGACTTACAACCGGGGATAGCACCTAGGCTGGCGCAACGGTCCCGGGCCCTGCAGTGATAGGGGGACCGTCTTCAGGATCATCCGAAAAAACTTAAGCCAAGGGATCACCTGGGTGCCACAACATTGCCTCGCCCAACCGTGAGGCGCGAAAGGCAAAACGGGAGTGAAAATCCATTCCCCCTGGTCCCAACTCAACTCGAACCGGGGGAAGAAACCCGGCCTCAAACGCCCTGACTCGCGATCCTCGCTACCCGAGGCCAACGAGAGGGCAGCACAAGACCTAGCTTAGATACCACACACAACAAACTCACCTGGGTGTTACATACATTGTCTTGCCCACCTGTGTGGCAGAACGGAGTTCCAAAAAAAAACACCATACCCCCCCCGGTCCCAACACACAGCGAACCGGGGGAAGGGAACCCCGGCAACAAATCTCTGAGCCTAGCCCCCCCGCGGGGGCTGCGGCGCGGAACGAGACACCCCCCCCATCTGGGGGGGAGGGGGGGGGCGGAGCGCTGCTGCAAAGGCCCCCTCCGAGGGGGCCGCGCTATAAATAACACGAAAAAACGGCCGAAGCGCTGATTAGATTTCCACCACCGTGGTACTCAACTCGGTCACATTCCTATCGGTTTCTAACAATTCTATCAACTACTGACAACAATCCCAATTGTGTTAACTGACCCCGAGGCCCAGTGCTACCACCGAGAGAGGGGCTAGTAATAAGGAAGTGACAACAATAATACAAATCTAGACGATGCAGGTTTGGGACCTGAAATATCATACCGCTTGTCAGCCTGATAAGCGGTTTACTCTAAGCGAAGGAATCACGTCATGGGACTTACCCCTGGTCCAGAGGGGACTGGCCTCCCTCGGTCAGGAATCCCGGGAGAAGAAGTCACTCGTCCATGCTGGGTGCGACGTTTCGAGTGCACCGGGCGCGGTGTCCCGCGCCCGTCAAAAGCTATGGAAAGAGCGGACTTACCCGGCTTGCGAGAGGACTTACGTGTGCGGTGAGAAATGGCCCGAGTCTTGAACTGCTCACCGTGGCCAAAGCCGGACATCATAGGCGAATTACAACCGGGGACGGCACCCCGGCTGACGCCACGATCCCCGGGCCCTACGATGATAGGGGGACCGTCTTCAGGGGACCCTACTAACCCTCTAGCCATAGGATACCCCTGGGTGCCACAGCTACTGCTTCGCCCATCCGTGAGGCGCGAATTAGTAGCACGGGATTCTAAATTTGGTTCCCCCGGAACCGACATTGAACGCCCCGGGGGAAGGGAACCCGGCCTCAAACTCCCCGTCTCGTGACCCTCGCCGGACGAGGCCGACAAGACGTCCACCCAACCATCATCCGATGTCATACCTAGATGCACAAAGGAACAAGGTAAGAAAAAACCAAAGGAAAAAAGGGAGGTTAACATCCCCCCATAAGCACTCAATTATTTTTTTTTTTTTTTTTTTAACAAAAAATAAATTTTTTTTTTTTTTTTTTTCAAATTTTTTTTTTTTTTTTTTTTGTCCCTTCGAGGGCACCCCCGCACTTTTTTTTTTTTTTTTTTTTAAAAGTGTGGGGGAGGGGGGGTGGGAGGGGGGGGGGGGAAGGGGGTGGAGGGGCCAAGAACCCCGACACCACCTCTCCCCAACACATGTTTCAACCCATGGTGACCCCGACGAGGCACCACCCCCCCTCAACAAAACAAAGGCCAACAAAGGACAAGCCACGACCCCGAGGTCGAGCCAACACACACCACAACAAGGTTATAAAAACAAAATGGCGGGCATGCAAGAATACGAACATGACATCAAAAATAAAAAAATAAAAAACTTTCAACATCATTCATGAATCGAGCACAACGTCTCCGAAATGATTGACGGCCATGGAAAGAGAGGAAGCAACATTATACACGAGCCAAGACGCAAGACCCCCCGAACGAGGGGGCCGAGAAAGCCCAAATAAAAATCAATCTTATACATGACCCGAGGTATAGAACCCCGAGAAAAAATTTAACTGAGAGTGAAAACTCGGACCGAATCTCGCCCGTAACTACGGGGGAACACTCCCACCGCGAGCCGTCCAAAAATTCACGCATGCGTCATTTTCTTAACCACCAACGGAGCGCCAGAAAAACCTAACAGAAAGCTCCGAAAATGGTCTCAAAATCGCTTCTGACAAGGTCCAAGGACTTACAAATCAAATAGGGTTATTGCGCTACACTGATAGATAGAAAAGGAACGGTCTTACTTTAGATTGTAGACTGCTACGAAAATTCTTAGAATCAAATGTAAGAGCGCGATTTTCAGCGTGACTGTCTCTAAGGCGTCGCAAATGAAAGAGGACAATTATGGCCCAGCGCCGGGTATATATAGGTGGTGTAGTCTCGGTCCAAGGCAGTTTCTTTTTAGGGTGGTTTTTAGCGAGTTGTTTTCTGTGCATCCAAATGGATATACAAATGTTGAAGGGGGTTGGTTAGGGATCTCGATATGGATTAAGAATTGTCAGGTCTTGATAAAACTGTTTGCTTGATACACTAATTGTATAAAATTTTATAATTTGTTTGCTTAAATATACACGCATAAACAAGCCTGGTTCATAATGGGGATCTGTGGTGTAACACACCCATGCGATGACAAATCTTAAAAAGAAGTGGGTTGAAATAAAGTGCGATCACTTTTACTACTGACATTATATATCATATTCAACACTCATCTTTTGTTAATCAAAGCTGGTTATAGCATACGTGTGTTGATTTGTAAAGGTGAAAGAAAGGGCAATTCTATTTCTGCCACAAAACATCACAGGATCGATGATATTAACCCACAGAAGACAATGTGAATTGTTTGTTATAACACACACTCTCCATAGACACCAGCCTAAGAATTTTCCAGTCATATTCTATGGGATAACTTAACCCCTTGACTACGGGAACCGGGTGGGGTGTGTACAAAGTCTATGGGGATTTCAGAAACTCGAAAGGGGGACGGGTTAACCATCCCAGGAGGGAGTACAGATATCTCCCACATGGTTAATGCGCAATATCTGGGACGAGCGCAAATTAAAATGGGACCCTAAATCTAATTACCCGAATTCTAGGGCACAGGTGCAAAGTATTTGTTTACTTCGGTTTTTTTTATCAACTTTGGTTCAGATACAGTTCAGCCCAACAGAAGCTGGACTCAATGTGGCATAAAGACAACACACATCCTACATTTTATTTGCCTGACCTGAGCAGGAATGCATTGAGCAGCATCCTGGCTCTTCTGAAAGTAGGTTTCGGGTCACTTGGTTCTACAAACTTTGGTTCAGATTATACAGTTCAGCCTAACAGAAGCGAGATTCAATGTGACATAAAAACTGGGCCTGTCTTACAATTTTACAAGCCTGACCCGAGCTGGAATTCATTAGCAGCATCCTGGCTAATTGTGAAAGTAGGTTAAGGGTCACTTGCTCGACACCCATTTTATCTACCTCACTGCCCCCAGATAGTTCCAAACTGATACCTACTCATCCCTTGACAAATTGTTGGGATTGGACCTTTAAATTAAGCGTGAAAAAACAGACCCCTAAGATTCAAATTAAATGTGTCAGGAAAAGGGCTAAGCAGTAAACCAATCATCACAGCTCTTTATAATATCACACGATGTGTTTTTGTTTTTGTGTCCCACAGCCCACAGTAGAAACTCTTTTAATCTAATTTGTCAATTAAATTTGAACCACCAACAAACATCTGGTAAACTACTTTCTAATCAAGCAATTATTTAAAATTAAAACTATGGCGTGAAAATATTGCACGATGGATGATTACTTTAACTCACATCTGCCGTAGTGCAGTTAACTATAATTATGAAGTTAATTTGTTTGTTTCCGCGATGCCGAATATATCACTGAATTGTGTCAATCACTATCGCAGACAAATGAAATGTCATCCATCATCATCAATCAATTCTTCAATTTCCGCTACAATAATATAAAAACATACAGAAAAATCTATATTAAATCATTATACTACATCGTATAACATCCTGAACAAATTGGTTGAACAATCCAGGGCCCCATTGCAGAAAGAGATACAATTGATTGTAAGTCAAATTGATTGTAAGAAAAGCAAGATTGCTATGAATGCAATGAGTTAACAAATATGAGGGATAAAACTCTAGAAAGCAATTAAAGTTGTAAAAACCGTCTGATGATTTAAACAATAAAGCAAATGTTGTTTAATACTTTAGCCTTTTTAGATAGATGGGGAAGGTTTCATGAAAAAAAACTTTACTGACATGATCAAAACAAAAACAGAATTTAACACGTACGGTACAGATATAGATTAATTAAATTCAGCCTGTTAAATTGATTTCAAAGCCAAAACATTCTGATTAATATTTCAGCCCTCTTCCAATATAATAATTGGGGTAAGCTTCATACAAATGTGCTGCGAATGTCATCAATGCAGGGGTCGTGTCCTTTCTGCAACTTGTAAACATGTGTTCTGTGTCATTTTCACATCTGCTTCTAATATTATGCTCTTCACACACTTGCATGTTCAGAATTTGATATTTGATATTAGAATTAGTTGAGATTTCTGTATTTGTGAGGGATTTCTGAACAAATGAAACATTATAGTTAACAATATTGCAAAACAAAATTGGTAAAATTAGGATCAAATACCAAATTTAAATTAATTGTTTGTTTTGTTTTGTCCGATCATACATGTATTTAACACTTGTTTTGGGTTTCGTTTACGAAGTTTCTACCTGCCACACTTTCTTCTTCGTCGGAGTCGTCGGAGTCGTCGGAGGAGGAGGAGGAGAAGGAGAAGGAGAAGGAGAAGGAGAAGGAGAAGGAGAAGGAGAAGGAGAAGGAGAAGGAGAAGGAGAAGGAGAAGTGGAAGGGTTAGGAAGAGGAAGAGGAAGGCGGAGGAGGACGAGAGGAAATGAAGAAGACAAACATACCTGTTTCTGTAGCTCCATCTTGTCTATCTCGGAGAGGACCCAGCCTATACTGCCGTCCCCTCCACACACAAGGATGCGGAATGTATCAAAGTTTTGGAATAATCGCAGCCTGAAAATAGGAAGAAAAACATTTAATTAATTCCAATGAATTTATATCACACAGGCAATAACAAAAAGAAAAGTACTATTTTACAGAGCATTTACAAAGAAGTAATCACATTATACATTGTTTTGATAAGTTAATAAATCATTAGAATAATCCCATCCTAAGCAAAGACAAATATGAAGGGAAGTGAAGTTTGTGTGTTATAGACAAAATTAAAACAATTGCTCGGCAGAATCCTAAACTATAAGCACATACAGTAGTATCCTAACTTGTCTTTTAGAAAAAAAATCATGAAATCCTTGTTCAGCAGTGATGATGTCAAATTAAGGAAAGAATAGAGATCCTCACCCTATATGTGGGCCGTCATTCATGAGATCAAAGACCTGAACAGGGTTATCAGCTTATTGAGGGCACCAATGAAATAGCAAAACATTCACCAAACCATGTAAAAGCTTATGTTGCCAATTTAAGGACAGAATAGAGATCCTTACCCTATATGTGGGCCGTCATTCATGAGATCAAAGACCTGAGCGGGGTTGAGCAGCTGCTTGAAGCGCCGGAGGAATTTGACGCCCTGGTTGTCGCCGCTCTTGGAGTTGACAAAGACGAGAAGCGGGCTGCCGCACCCGTTCTTCGACGCCTGCCAGTAGCCGTCCGACGACATGGAGTTGAGAGCGGTTGGAGGTATGATGGATATCCGACTGGGGCCCAGAGGGCACTTTGCGGGGTAGTGGGACTTGCAACTGGAATGGACCTAGCAAAAGTTAACATTTAAAATCAAGAAATACAAAATGTTAAATTGAAGAAGAAAAAAAGTAAATTAGAAATTGACTAGAGAAAAAACAATTAAGACAATTTTGCCCAAATCTTTTTTTTAAACCCAAAATACTTTGAATATTTTAAAAACTGTAAAATTGCAGTCTCAGCCCTTTTAGTGCTTGGGACCGAGACCTCTCATAAGATGCAAGTTTTTTTGGGGGGTAGTGATGAAAGTGCATCACGTTTCATGCTACGAAACAGTAAAAGTCTCCTCGTCGGAGAGGAGACCAGCTATAGACTTTCCACTTCCCTGCATCAAAGGAAGACACTCCCATATGTTTTGTCGCAAACAAAAGCTTGCTAGTAAAAGCCACAACTAACATTTTGAATGTGCATCACAAGGGATTTCAGGAAAAAGGGGGTACATGAATTGAGCCACTTCCCTGCACTAAAGGCAACACCAGTCCTGCAGGCGTAAGACACTCCCACACGTTTTGTGGCAAACATCATATTTGGAACTTAATGTTATGTTCCCTTTTATACGTATCAACACAATCACACCGTTATAATCATTATCAGTATCACAAAACTTTCATTACGCAACACAACATAATTTATGTGTTAAAAAAAATATAAAAATACAAATAATATACATACCACTTCTCTGTGCCTGAGGCAATGCCAGTCCTGGGGGGTGTTTTACAAAGATCCTAAGTTGAACTTAACTCTAAGGTGGACTTAAAAATTATGGTAAGCCAATTGTAGCCTTGCAATGAAATAAATTCAAAAGCAAAAATGCAAGAATTTTAGACTAATAGAAAATATTAATGGTTTTAATCAACATTGTATGCCTTTTAAAAGAACTTCAACACACAAAAAATCAAAGAAACCAACAGCTTTCCATAATTTCAAAGTCGAACTTAGAGTTAAGTTCAACTTGGGATCTTTGTGAAACACCCCCAGAGACGTGAAACACTCCCACAGTATCCTTATAATTACACCATCATCAGTCTCACAAGACATCCATTAAAAATTAATCTATGTATTAACACAAATCGTATTTGTATTACATACCACTTCCCTGCACCAAAGGCAACGCCAGTCCTGCAGGCGTAAGACACTCCCACACGTTTTGTCACAGACGGCGCACTTGGCACTAACGGGCAGGTTTCCTTCTAACCACTGATGGGGCATTGCAATCTATTATAATACAGAAGAAAAGAAATTAAAAGCGTTGGAATAATCACATTTACAGATAGTTTTCTGTTTATCAGCTTAATATTGCTACCGTTCTGTGATGACCCAACATGTTTTGTTGCAAACAGCGTACTTGGCACTAACTGGTAGGCTCCCTTCTTACCACTGATGGGGCATTGCAATCTATACAAAATAAAAATAACAACAATCGTTGGAAAAGTCAGATTTACAAATAGTTTCTCAGGCTATCTGTAAAATATTGTTTAGAAACAAATATTTTTTTCAGTTAATCAGCTAAATATTGCTACCACTCTGTGATGACCCATCACGTTTTGTCGCAAACAGTGCACTTGGTACTGACTGTTCAATTTCTTTCTATCCACTGATAGGGCATTGCATTATATACAAAAGAAAATGTCAAAAGTTGTACAAATAGATTCCCAGGTTATCTGTTTAATATTGGTCAGTATCCCTACCTTTGAAAAAAAACCAGAATGATAAGAAATCAACTTAAGGAAAGTGTGAGGGATTACATAAAGTGATGCAGCTTTTATATATTTTTTTATTGAAACATAGTAGAAGCTGACCGGAAATAAACCGAGTATAAAATGAAAAAGTACAAAGAAAATTTGGCCCACCGTCTTAAGTTCGATGCACACAGTAACCCAATTTTCTTTGCTCTTTTAATCTATGAAATTTAAAGAGAAAAATGATTTGTTCAACTCACCGTCCCATCTTCTTCCTCGATGATATCCTTCCCTATCGATGACAGCGTCGTCCATTTGCAGTTGTTCATCGCTCGGACGGCGCATCGTTTGTGCGCCTTGAATTTACACACTGCATATAAAAGATATGAGAAAACACAAAATTCAAATCAAAGTGAACTTTAATATTAAAGTCATGGTGCAAACACATCACACATTGAACAAGTATAAAGGAGTATCAATGACAGTGTCGTCCATTTACAGTTGTTCATCGCACACTCACAGACGGCGCATCATTTTTAATTATCTACTGGATAATTATAACTGCCACTTTTTTTGCACCTGTCAACAAAGTTACTAGATCCCTTTAATGGGTCTAGTAACTTTGTCAGAATCGACCAAACTCACTTGCAACTCTAGTGGTTCTTTCATGCCTTGTTCCTTTCCTCTTACTAATGGTATGAAAGTATGAAACCAGCTTTGTGGTTTGACAAATTTCTGACTTTCATTAAACATGGACCTTTCCACAAATCACCAAGTGGTTTTATCAACCCTTTGTCAATTTTTGCATCTTCTTCTACTTCCTATTAAATTTCAGGCTTCAATTCTGAATATTATCACAGTTATTCTGGTTGTGCAAGTCAACTAGTCAACCGGGTTAACACACTACTCTTTTTCGAGAAGTAGACTAAGTTCTTAGCGCGCATGAGGTGTGACTGTCTCATACACATGACCTCCCGTCCTATCCGAGGGACTGAGTGTTTTCCGTGAATCCTTTTCCTGCATAGGAAGCACGGGGGATGCCGATAACACACAACGAGAGTTAGCTCAAATTGATTGCATGATAAAAGACGCATTGTCCGATGGTTGGGTTCGAACCGGGAATCCCGGGCTTCTGAGCCAGACGCGCTCCGAACTGAGCTAACTCGCCTCCGTACAACATAGTTAATATACCCCTTTCAGGACATTTGTCATTCTTTCTAAAGAGGCGGATGACGGAATATGTGCATCATCCAAGCAGGTGATTAAATCAATAGCATGTCATGTTGTCCAGGTAAAGTGAATACCTTGAATAATTCCACTTTTGTAAACAAGGGTCAGTGACAGCTCTCACATCAACACTACAAATCAAAGTTTGTAACAACCTTGTCAGCATAACAAACAAGTTGACATGTACTTGTAATTAAATTTAATAAAAACAATCAATCTCTTTAAGAAGTACATGAGTGCATGAATGAAGAGAATGCCAGCAGGTGTATTTGCTCAATAAATCAATAACATGTCAACTTTTGCTCACAAGGTGGATTCTTTGATAGTGATTCACGAGTGATTGCATTTTTCTTAACGAGAATACTGACATTGTTGTTCAACAGTCCCCTCATCTACATTGTAAATCAATGTAGGTAACAAAATAAACAAACTTGTCAACATTAAAAGTTTGGCATGCTTAAAAAAACGTGCAATATAAAGAACGATCGCTCTCTTTAAACTTTTTAATTTCGAAGTGGCTGACTGCATACATGTACTGCATGTCAGCAGGTGAGATTTCTCAATAAATCAATAACTTGTCCACTATTTCCAGCAAGGTTAGGGTTAGGGTAATTCCCCGAGAGTGATTCACGAATGATTGCATTTTTCTTAAACAAGAATGATGACAATGAAGTTCACGAACTGATCTTTATCTCAAATGTAAATCAAAGTTTGTAACAAACTTGTCAACATTAAAAGTTTGGCATGCAATATAAAAAGGGATCTCTCTCTTTAAACTATTAATGTAGGAGTGGCTGACAGCATACTACTGAATGACAGGTAGGATTTCTCAATAAATCAATAACATTTCCCTTTGTTTTCAAGCAAGGTTGATTCCCTGAGAGTGATTCACGCATAATTACATTTCCCCTAAAAACGAATGATGACATCATAGTCCAATATTTACCCTCATCTACATTGAAAATCAATTTTTGGTAACAAACTTGTCAACATAAATTTTTTTTCCCTCAATAAATCAATAACATGTATATCTACTTTCGCATGCAAGGTAAATTCCCTTCGAGTGATTCACGCATAAACACATTTTGTCTAAACATGAATGATGACATCATAGTACATGAGCTTTCCTCGTCTAATTTTGCAATCAAAGTGTGTAAAAATAACAATATAAACTGTTTGGTATGCTTGTAAACATAGGCACTGTAAAGAATGATCAATCTCTTTAACCTCTTTAACATTATAGAAGTGGATAACTGCTTTACATGTACTGAATGATAGCATGTGTCATTTCTTGACAAGTCAATAAAATGTCAAGTTATTTGCGAGTAAAGGTGAATATCCTGCTCATGATTCGTAAAATGATTGTACTTTTCCAAGCAATCATTTCTAACTCTGCTGTATTTCACGCTCCTTATTTTGGGTGAAAGGGGCTCGCTGATAAATAAACGTCATCACACAAATTTGGTTATGTTCATTTATATAGAATAATGTCAAAAACATAAAACCATTACCAATTATTCTCATGTCTGAGTCTCAAAGTTTTACAAGATGGAAAAAAGCAGATTCTATAAATATATATGATAACGAGGGGTGGTTATAATCATAGATGATCTTTTAAGCTCTTATATTTATCTTCTACTGTCACTTATATAGGAAAACAAATAAGTCAAAGAGGGTAAAAATAACTGTACTCTAGTCATCTTTTCATTCAAAATCTTGTTTTTCAACTTTTGTATGGTTTTACTTTTTTGCAAATAGAATGTCAGGATTTATATACACTTCATTTTCTATAAATAAATGTATCACTGTTATACATTTCTCTTATTTTTGTCATGATTCTTAATGTTTTCTTCGTCGTTACAAAATGATCCTGGACGAAAGTATTTGGCTTAATACTTTGGAAGCTTAGCAATCATTTATTGCTTTTAGTTTGTTTATTACAAGGAATACTGTACAATATCAAGACTATAGGACAACCGTAATACTTTCCATATTTATACTTAGTTATACTCATAATCCTGGATGGATTTATTTGGTTTAATACTTTCCCAAAATACATTGAGAGCTTGTCAATAATTTCTTCCTTTTGGTTTGTTTATTGCAAGGAATATTATACAACTAACGAATGGGCTTCTTGTGATAGTCAAATCTATTACCGAGGTGGGCTCAAAATGATTATTACCCGAAGCGTAGCTGAGGGTAATAATCATTTTGAGCCCACCGAGGTAATAGATTGCCTATCACAATCAAGCACATTCGTTAGTTGTTTTATATCACTCATCAATATCAGTGATTGTGTTCAGCTTATAGCAAAATAAGTGATAATCTCTGAATATTTCATAAAATCGCTTGTAAATTGTGATATAAAAATCAATCGACATTAAAGAAGCCAGTATGAGCCTCCAGAACCACGGCGCATCTAATACGCTTAAAGTCATTGTTATTTTGCGCACACAATCACAAAGACGCAAAACTGAGTGCGCACCAACGCGCTGGCAGTTGCGCACGTACGCGATGAATGCGTGCTAGCGCTCCCACTGATGTGCTTATTGGCTGTCTTGGCGTTCTTCTTCCCAGGGTGTTAGTTTTTACCAGCAATGTCAATCACGTGACTAGAACGTGTGCGCCATAGAGTACTGCACAAATTTGATCGCGTGTGCATTTTGCTTAAACACATGATCTATGGGACGAACGCGTAACGAACTTTTAGTGTTAATTTTTTGCTAACAGCCCGGTCACATGTTTGCGCGGGGATTGCGCGTGTTGTCCAAAACTATCATTTGTCAAATACAATGGTAAAACGATCTTATGAGGGATATAAAACATCATATCAAGATTATAGGAGGATCGTCATATTTTACTTTGGAAGCTTAGCAATCATTTATTGCTTTTAGTTTGTTTATTACAAGGAAAAAAACATCAAATCAAGACTAGTATAGGACAACCATAATTCTTTCCATATTTATACTTGTTATACTCATAATCCTGGATGGATTTATTTGGTTTAACACTTTCCCAAAATACATTGCGAGCTTATCAATAATTTCTTCATTTTGGTTTGTTTATTGCAAGGAATATAACATCATATCAAGATTATAGGAGGATCGTCATATTTTACTTTGGAAGCTTAGCAATCATTTATTGCTTTTAGTTTGTTTATTACAAGGAAAAAAACATCAAATCAAGACTAGTATAGGACAACCATAATTCTTTCCATATTTATACTTGTTATACTCATAATCCTGGATGGATTTATTTGGTTTAACACTTTCCCAAAATACATTGAGAGCTTGTCAATAATTTCTTCCTTTTGGTTTGTTTATTGCAAGGAATATAACATCAAATCATGATTATAGGACAACCGTCATATTTTCTTATATATTTATACTATTTTCTATATTTAAAATATGTTGATTGGTTTCACTTTTATAACATCTCCTCCTAAATAAATTGAGACTTCCCATAAATAACTTGCCGTTCCATTAATGAAAATTATACATTTGTTGTACAAAACAGAATAATATTTTGATACATATCGTGGATACAAAGATAATAACACAAATATGCTTATACTATTCCATGAAAATGTAAGTTTGAGAAAATCATGTCACAGAGTTTTGTTTTATTTAAACTTTTGATCTATCTCCTTTGCGACTCAGAGCAAAACTTTTACACATAAGTTTTAGAGTGCATGTATTAGTTTACAATATTTCTCCGCTCTTCCTATATAATCTAAAATATAAAGTTTCTAATCAAAATGTTTGATTTATCATGATGGCAATTTCAGAAATCCCCTCTCCTAAACGGCCTGAAATTAATACAGTGGTTTTCTATCTCTGCCCCCCTCTCCCAACAGTTTAATTCTCCCATCAAAATCTTGCTAGATCAGAAATAAATCATAATGTTCATCTAAGAAAGCCCCCTTTTTTCAAAATAAACAACTAGTGCCATTTGTAGAGTACTAGTTACAAATATTTTCTACTCTTTCCCCATCAAATGTTCGCCATATCATGCATATTCATGATGATTAGTACTAATGATGATTATCAAAGACATCTCAAGTTCTCTTGTTTGGGATGCAATTTACATTTTCTGCTCATTTTTCTCCTGTTTCTTTATTAACATATAACAGAAAACTTTCACAATGAATGCAAAGTGATTCACTTGCACACACATCTATTAAATATTTCAAGAATTTGATTGAGCTGGGGCATAGGACTCGTATCTAAATTTAGAACTCTGTGTAATCCCCTGCCAAAAAAAGCTGCAGTTAGCGACAAGTTATTTGTTTTTGCAGCTTTTCCTCTCCTTCTCTCTCTCTTTTCTCTCCCTCTCCCCTCTCCCTTCGTTCTCTCTCTCTCTACTACTTTCAATTGTTCATAATCATGTTAGATGCTTGAGTTAACAGGGCATGAACAGCACTACAAACCCCATTTTGACTAAATGTATCTTCTCAAAATCCTAACGATTGAACATTGTGAAGGACATTCAAAAGGGGGAAAATGTAATTTTAAAAAATGGATCTTATTCGATCAATGAAATGCACTCCCTTATCCAATGTATATCCCAATCACTGCTTCGAATGAAGAACTTTCCATTTACACAATTGTAGCTAAAAGCACTATAATGTAGATGTGGTGTGGCACTGGATGTGGTGTGGCAAGATTGGTAGAGCGCGCGCTTTCCGATCATGAGATCCCGAGTTCGAACCCTGCCTACTACCTTTGTCCTTCAGCAAGACAATTTATCCACAATTGCTGCTCTCTACCCAGGTGGTATAAATGGGTACCATGGACGGGTGTTAATTAGCCTGTAGCGCCATTATCAGTGGCAGCTCGGCTAGTATGCTCCCTGGGGAGTTGAGAAAGTATGCAATATCATTGTGTGGGTTTGAAATGTACCTGATGACCATGGGTAATAATAATTAAATAACTAGAAATTGCGCGCTCGGCGGGTCGCGCAGCCGAGCACATGTATCCCCCGAACCAATTGCATTGCACTTTTGTGGGTTTTAATATTGTGAACTGAACAAGTTTGGTGGTGTACGTTGTTCTACTAGGCTGGCAGTAGCCTTTGGGCAAGGCCTCGCGCGCTGTTTGTCCTCCGAGCAGGGTCTGATTAATAGACAAGGCGATGTGCGCTTACAGCAGTGATCGCTGGACTGAGCCGCGTCCATGGCAACCATGAATCCGCCCCACACCAAAATCAATAGGCTTCATCCTCTTTCCTTAATACACCTTCATACCAAATAAGAAAATGATCGGACAAGAACTCGGACCTGTAGAGCGTTCACATGGTAATCTTAACTATTTCTTTATATCATGGTTATCATGGTTACCATGGCAACCAGGACTCCGCCCCACACCAAAATCAATAGGCTTCATCCTCTTTCCTTAATACACCTTCATACCAAATTAGAAAATGATCAGACAAGAACTCGGATCTATAGAGCGTTCACAAGGTAATCTTAACTATTTCTTTATATCATGGTTACCATGGCAACCAGGACTCCGCCCCACACCAAAATCAAAAGGCTTCATCCTCTTTCCTTAATACACCTTCATACCAAATTAGAAAATGATCGGACAAGAACTCGGACCTGTAGAGCGTTCACAAGGTAATCTTAACTATTTCTTTATATCATGGTTACCATGGCAACCAGGACTCCGCCCCACACCAAAATCAATAGGCTTCATCCTCTTTCCTTAAGACACCTTCATACCAAATTAGAAAATGATCGGACAAGAACTCGGACCTGTAGAGCGTTCACAAGGTAATCTTAACTATTTCTTTATATCATGGTTACCATGGCAACCAGGACTCCGCCCCACACCAAAATCTAAAGGCTTCATCCTCTTTCCTTAAGACACCTTCATACCAAATTAGAAAATGATCAGACAAGAACTCGGACCTGTAGAGCGTTCACAAGGTAATCTTAACTATTTCTTTATATCATGGTTACCATGGCAACCAGGACTCCGCCCCACACCAAAATCAATAGGCTTCATCCTCTTTCCTTAATACACCTTCATACCAAATTAGAAAATGATCGGACAAGAACTCGGACCTGTAGAGCGTTCACAAGGTAATCTTAACTATTTCTTTATATCATGGTTACCATGGCAAACAGGACTCCGCCCCACACCAAAATCAATAGGCTTCATCCTCTTTCCTTAATACACCTTCATACCAAATTAGAAAATGATCGGACAAGAACTCGGACCTGTAGAGCGTTCACAAGGTAATCTTAACTATTTCTTTATATCATGGTTACCATGGCAACCAGGACTCCGCCCCACACCAAAATCAATAGGCTTCATCCTCTTTCCTTAATACACCTTCATACCAAATTAGAAAATGATCGGACAAGAACTCGGACCTGTAGAGCGTTCACAAGGTAATCTTAACTATTTCTTTATATCATGGTTACCATGGCAACCAGGACTCCGCCCCACACCAAAATCAATAGGCTTCATCCTCTTTCCTTAATACACCTTCATACCAAATTAGAAAATGATCGGACAAGAACTCGGACCTGTAGAGCGTTCACAAGGTAATCTTAACTATTTCTTTATATCATGGTTACCATGGCAACCAGGACTCCGCCCCACACCAAAATCAATAGGCTTCATCCTCTTTCCTTAATACACCTTCATACCAAATTAGAAAATGATCGGACAAGAACTCGGACCTGTAGAGCGTTCACAAGGTAATCTTAACTATTTCTTTATATCATGGTTACCATGGCAACCAGGACTCCGCCCCACACCAAAATCAATAGGCTTCATCCTCTTTCCTTAATACACCTTCATACCAAATTAGAAAATGATCGGACAAGAACTCGGACCTGTAGAGCGTTCACAAGGTAATCTTAACTATTTCTTTATATCATGGTTACCATGGCAACCAGGACTCCGCCCCACACCAAAATCAATAGGCTTCATCCTCTTTCCTTAATACACCTTCATACCAAATTAGAAAATGATCGGACAAGAACTCGGACCTATAGAGCGTTCACAAGGTAATCTTAACTATTTCTTTATATCATGGTTACCATGGCAACCAGGACTCCGCCCCACACCAAAATCAATAGGCTTCATCCTCTTTCCTTAATACACCTTCATACCAAATTAGAAAATGATCGGACAAGAACTCGGACCTGTAGAGCGTTCACAAGGTAATCTTAACTATTTCTTTATATCATGGTTACCATGGCAACCAGGACTCCGCCCCACACCAAAATCAATAGGCTTCATCCTCTTTCCTTAATACACCTTCATACCAAATTAGAAAATGATCGGACAAGAACTCGGACCTGTAGAGCGTTCACAAGGTAATCTTAACTATTTCTTTATATCATGGTTACCATGGCAACCAGGACTCCGCCCCACACCAAAATCAATAGGCTTCATCCTCTTTCCTTAATACACCTTCATACCAAATTAGAAAATGATCGGACAAGAACTCGGACCTGTAGAGCGTTCACAAGGTAATCTTAACTATTTCTTTATATCATGGTTACCATGGCAACCAGGACTCCGCCCCACACCAAAATCAATAGGCTTCATCCTCTTTCCTTAATACACCTTCATACCAAATTAGAAAATGATCGGACAAGAACTCGGACCTGTAGAGCGTTCACAAGGTAATCTTAACTATTTCTTTATATCATGGTTACCATGGCAACCAGGACTCCGCCCCACACCAAAATCAATAGGCTTCATCCTCTTTCCTTAATACACCTTCATACCAAATTAGAAAATGATCGGACAAGAACTCGGACCTGTAGAGCGTTCACAAGGTAATCTTAACTATTTCTTTATATCATGGTTACCATGGCAACCAGGACTCCGCCCCACACCAAAATCAATAGGCTTCATCCTCTTTCCTTAATACACCTTCATACCAAATTAGAAAATGATCGGACAAGAACTCGGACCTGTAGAGCGTTCACAAGGTAATCTTAACTATTTCTTTATATCATGGTTACCATGGCAACCAGGACTCCGCCCCACACCAAAATCAATAGGCTTCATCCTCTTTCCTTAATACACCTTCATACCAAATTAGAAAATGATCGGACAAGAACTCGGACCTATAGAGCGTTCACAAGGTAATCTTAACTATTTCTTTATATCATGGTTACCATGGCAACCAGGACTCCGCCCCACACCAAAATCAATAGGCTTCATCCTCTTTGCTTAATACACCTTCATACCAAATTAGAAAATGATCGGACAAGAACTCGGACCTGTAGAGCGTTCACAAGGTAATCTTAACTATTTCTTTATATCATGGTTACCATGGCAACCAGGACTCCGCCCCACACCAAAATCAATAGGCTTCATCCTCTTTCCTTAATACACCTTCATACCAAATTAGAAAATGATCGGACAAGAACTCGGACCTGTAGAGCGTTCACAAGAAAATCTCTGCGGCGGACGCGGCGGCGGCGGCGGCGGCGGCGGCGCGACGAGGCCAAATCCATAGTATCCCCCGAAGTGGTTCGGGGGATACAATTATTTAAGCGCTTAGAGGCTCTTTGCAATTTGCGCTATATAAATATCTCAAAGAAAGTTTCTTTTTACGCAATTGTGGCTTAAGCACAAAATACATGAATAAAGTTCCCCCGTTTGCTCAGTGTAGGTCAATGAAATTCACCACATCAACTACTATCTACCGCAAGGATGGCTTACAAATTTAAGATAAATGCAAACAGAGTTTCCTTTTACGAAATTGTGGCTAAAGCACAAAATAACATGAATAAAGTTTCCCCTTTTGCTCACTCTGAGTCAATGAAATACACTACGTCGTCTACTATCTACTTCAAGGACGGCTTACAAATTTAAGATAAAAGCAAAGAAAGTTTCAGTTGAAGCAATTGTTGCTAAAGACACAACGTCTAGGTCAATGATCAATCTTGATTACTGCATACAAATTTCAAATAAAGCAAACAAATGACCATTTATGCAATTGTGGCTGAAGCAATAAATACATGAATATAGCCACCCTACTTTAGCCCAGGCTAGATCAATGAAATCTACTAGTTTATCTACTATCTACCGCTTACAAATTTAAGATTAAAGCAAATAAAGTTTTCATTTACAAAATGCATGAATAAAGTTTCCCCTTTTGCTCAGTGTAGGTCAATCAAATTCACTGCGTCGTCTACTATCTGCAGCAGACACGGCTTACAATTACAGATAAAAGCAGAGAAAGTTTCCATTCACGCAATCATAGCTGAAAGCATGATATCTACAAAGTAGTTCCCCCCAATTTTTGTATTTGATCAATGAAACTGCAAGGTCAAGCTCATCTACTATTTATCCAGTGCACTCACCAACTAAATTTTATAGTTTACACAATTTCTATTAATTGTGGCTAAAAGCTGCACAATGTCTACATGCAGCCCCCCTTATATTTTACTTGATCAATTGCCGAGTCTACGTCAATGAAATTCAATAGCTTAGCCATCATTTATCTCAAGCTCTGCTTACAATTCTAAATAAAAACCAAATATAGTTTTTAAATAAACAATTGTAGCTTAACAGGAGCGCAATGTCTACATGCAGTTCCCCGCTAATATTTTACTTGATCAATTGCCGAGTCTCGGTCAATGAAATTCACTACCTCATCCGCTAACTATCCCAGGCATTTTTACGGAGCATTTGACCCTGTCTAAAAATAGTAACCAGGGATAATCGACCGACCGCCGAAAAAAGCCTCGGTTCGTGACGGGTTATTTGTTTTCGCAGGTTTCCCTCTCGTTCGATCGTCGTTTCACTTTTCCCCGTCTCCCGTCTCCCGTCTCTCTCTTCTCCTTTCTTCTCTCTTTTGTTTTGTTTTATCATACATGCTCAAATTGTCAGGGCGATTTGGAAGTTTACTATCCGTTTCATATGATTATATAAGCTTCAGATACTGGGCATGGGCAAGTTATTTGTTAGTTTGTGTGTTTTTCTCCCTCTCTCCTTCATTTTCTGCTGTGAATGTTGTCATTAAACTTTAGCCAATTTAAATAATCAATGCAGGGATGGGGATATTTGTTTTGTTTTTATTTTTCCATCTTGTAATATGCGATACATTGTTAGTTTGTGTGTTTTTCTCCCTCTCTCCTTCATTTTCTGCTGTGAATGTTGTCATTAAACTTTAGCCAATTTAAATAATCAATGCAGGGATGGGGATATTTGTTTTGTTTTTATTTTTCCATCTTGTAATATGCGATACATTGTCCAAAGTCAAATGCAAAGCTCTATGTGAAAGACAGGTTATCAATCATTTGCACATTTTCCAGGTTTTCTATAGGACTGTGAATTTTGTCATTAAACCCAAGCAAATTTCAATAATCGATAGAAGCAAGGATATAAGTTATTGATTTTTTTCTAAACTTGTTTTTGTCTCACCTCTTGCTCTGTGTAATCCTATCTGTTCCTGGGGCCGGTTTCATGAAAGGGTTTTAGTTAAGACCGTCTTAACTGTCACATGACTGTGACTGATCTACGGACATACGGATGGCGTATGTTCCGATCACAAAGGACAAGGTTGGAAGTATAATAGCAAAGACGCTTCCATGCAACACTTCCGTAAATGTCAAAGGTATACCAAGGTTGTATATGAACATAGTTTATAAGAGCCTTTCATAAAACGGGCCCCTGCACTCTGTGGAAGACAGCTTATTGTCGATTAATGCGTTTCCCCACGTTCTTCTTCGAAAGCTGTCATTACTCTTTGCCCAAATATTTATGCAATCAAGGTTTTTTTCACCTTTTTATTCTCACCTCGTCCCCTTTGCGACATAATACATGGTCCAAACCTCTATGTTAGCCAGAATACTCAAACCCTCTCGCTCTCGTTTTTCTATCATTATACATGTACTTCCCAACCAATACACCCTGATATTTCCTCCCGCCTTTGCTCTGAATAATTATGCCCATTTTAGATCTTTGCGCTCCGCCTTGGCAGGTTATTTGTTTGCGTGACATCATTTTATCCCCTCTCCGACTCCCTCTTTCGCTAGGTTTTTCACCTTTTCCCTTTCGTCTTGTGTTCTAATATTATGCACATGTACTTCCTAACCTATACACCCCGATTATTCCTCCTGCCTTTGCTCTGAATAATTATGCCCATTTTAGATCTTTGCCCTCCAGGCTCCACATAGGCAGGTTATTTGTTTGCCTGCCATTATTTCATCCCCTCTCCGACTCCCTCTTTCGCTGGGTGTTTTCAGCTTTTCCCTCTTGTCTTGTGTTCTAACATTACACATGTACTTCCTAACCAATACACCCCGATTATTCCTCTCGCCTTTGCTTAGAATAATTAGGCCCATTTTAGATCTTTGCGCTCCGCTTAGGCAGGTTATTTGATTTGTTTGCGTGCCATTACTTCATCCCCTCTCCCTCTTTCGCTATTTTTTTAATCACCTTTTCCCTCTCGTCCTGTATTCTAACATTACATATTTACTTCCTAACTAATACACCCCGATTATTCCTCTCGCCTTTGCTCTGAATAATTATGCCCATTTTAGATCTTTGCCCTCCAGGCTCCACATAGGCAGGTTATTTGTTTGCGTGCCATTATTTCATCCCCTCTCCGACTCCCTCTTTCGCTGGGTGTTTTCACCTTTTCCCTTTCGTCCTGTGTTCTAACATTATACATGTACTTCCTTACCAATACACCCCGATTATTCCTCTCGCCTTTGCTTAGAATAATTAGGCCCATTTTAGATCTTTGCGCTCCGCCTAGGCAGGTTATTTGTTTGTGTACCATTATTTCATCCCCTCTCCGACTCCCTCTTTCGCTGAGTGTTTTCAACTTTTCTCTTTCATCTTGTGTTCTAACATTACACATGAACTTCTTAACCAATACACCCCGATTAATCCTCTCGCCTTTGCTTAGAATAATTAGGCCCATTTTAGATGTTTGCGCTCCACCTAGGCAGGTTATTTGTTTGCGTGCCATTATTTTATCCCCTCTCCGACTCCCTCTTTCGCTGGGTGTTTTCACCTTTTCCCTCTCGTCTTGTGTTATAACCTTACACATGTACTTCCTAATCAATACACCCTGATTATTTCATCCGCCTTTGCTCTGAATAATTATGCCCATTTTGGATCTTTGCCCTCCAGGCTCCACATAGGCAGGTTCTTTGTTTGTGTGCTATCATTTGATCCCCTCTCCTTCTTTCGCTATTCTTTTTCTCACCTTTTCCCTCTTGCTTGTGTTCTAACATTACATATTTACTTCCTAACTAATACACCCCGGTTATTCCTTCCTTTGCTCCGTATTCCTATTTTAGATATTTGCGTCCGGCCTAGGAAGGTTATTTGTTTGCGTGCTATCATTTGATCCCCTCTCCCTCTTTCGCTTGAAGTCACCATCGACCTCTAGCGAGGTTAGAAAGGTCTCAATTTAATTTCGGCTTCTCTCATCTAATAGCCGATCCACCCACTTACGAAGAATCGCAGACGCGGGAATCAATGTGTAATGTGTCTGAGGATAAGAGCAATCTTCTATATGCTTACAGTGCGAGCGGCTGATTAAATGGAGCAAACTGGTCACTATATTTAGATAAGATTTCACTTTAAGCAGTCTTGTTACTATTTTTAGGTGTGTATGCGCTTTTTATTGACCTTTTTAAACCAATGCTCCAATTGATTTTAAATTGAATGATTATGAATGGTCCACTTTCCAGGTGAATTTGGTAATTTGTTTCCCCCTTTTTTTCTTTCTCTTCTTCAAGTCAACGTCATAACCTGAAGCAGTCAGAAAAGTCTTGATCTCATTTCGGCTACTTTCATCTCTTTCTTTCTTTCTTCGGGGATCAGTTTATCACCTTTTAACACCACTACAACCATTGTGGCTATCTAATTAAGGTTAATAAGAACTAATCTGATTTGGGAGCAAATAAATAACCCTCACAACATTTGCCACTGATCTCATGAAACAAGTCACAATCGATCGCTTGATGGGGTTAAAAGGGTCTCAATCTCATTACAACCTCTAACGGATATCTGCCCCGGCCCCATCCAGAGAGAGTTACCAGGATGTCAAGTAATCATGTTTAGGGAGCAAAGTAATCACCCTCACAACATTAACTGCTAATCTCATGAAACAAGTCACAATCGATCGCTTGATAGGTTTTTTTTTTAAAGGTCTCAACCTCATTTGGTCTCTATTATTTTAAACTGATTTCAGCTTTCCTCCCTCAAAAGAGTGACCCGGTTAAGAAGAATGAACTTGTTGGGGAGCAAAGTAATCACCCTCTATACTCACAATATTAACCGCTGATCTCATGAAACAAGTCACAATTAATTGCTTGATGGGGTTTTAAAAAGGTCTCATTCACATTTCAATCTCTCTTATTTTCAAACTGATCTACTCCTGCCCCCCCCCCCCCCCTCAGGATAGTGACCCGGTTAATAAGAATGAATTTGTTGCGTAGCAAAAGTAATCACCCTCTATACTCACAATATTAACCGCTGATCTCATGAAACAAGTCACAATTAATTGCTTGATGGGGTTTTAAAAAGGTCTCATTCACATTTCAATCTCTCTTATTTTCAAACTGATCTACTCCTGCCCCCCCCCCCCCCCCCCTCAGGATAGTGACCCGGTTAATAAGAATGAATTTGTTGCGTAGCAAAAGTAATCACCCTCTATACTCACAATATTAACCGCTAATCTCATGAAACAGGTCACGATCGATCGCTTGATGGGGTTTCAAAAAAGGTCTCAACCTCATTTAGTCTCTATATTTTAAAGGGATCTAGTAACTCTGTTGATATGTGCAAAAACTGATGAGTGGTTGATACAATGTATATTGTTGTTATCTGACATGTCCACTGGGTGTTGTGTGAAAAATTCAAGTTAAATGGACGTTATATGGCCGAGTAATGAGTAAAAATGCAAAGTGATATTCACTAACTTATTGCACTCACTTTGTACACGGTTTTGACGATCCAGTGGATAATTTGAAATCTGAACACTTCAATCGTAAATATCTTTTTAACGAAAGGGAAATTAAAAAAAAAACGAAACCTGTCCCATGCTTTTATTGTTAATACGAATAAAACAAGGTATGAGCGAACCGCTAGAATTCCAATCGGATTTTGAGGATTTGGACAATGTTACCAAGTCCGTTTAAATCCAATTTCCGCTCGCCCCCTTTCCCCAAGATAACCAGGTAAAAAAAAAATTAATGGGTTTGGGGAGCAAAGAAATCACCTTCACAACATTTTTGCGGCTCATCTTATGAAACGAGTTTCCATGAATGCCCGACAAATCTAAAAAGGTCTCAAGCTTATTACGGCCTCTCTCATCTTTCTGCTAAAGCCCCCAAGAACGGCAGAAGTGAGAAATAATGTGTTTAGGGATGAGAAAAAACACTCATCTTCATGCACGCATCCTTTGCGGCTTATCTCCCGAAGGAGTCTGGTTACTATTTTCAGAGCATCATCTATATCAGATATATCAGTCTGGTGTCTATATCGAGGTGACACCTGCCTCTTTTCTATGTCATTTTCTTTATGAAAGCATCCATTAATCTTAGCATATTCCAAGAAGAAGAAGCCCCAAATTATCACGTTCGGTGCTAATTTCGTGTCCTGGATTATTCAATAATTCTCTCTCCTGCCACTGATGCAAGCATTGTAGATAATTACTTTATAACTTTATAACATGTTGTGGGATTAGAGTACTCGTCTCAAACTCCCCACGCAGCATTACCGGCTAAAGCTTCTATTAAAAGCAGCCACATTTCTGTTTTCAGGTGTAATCTTAACCCGTTCCGGACTAGTCCCGCAAAAACTCGGGGTAGGAGCTTATGGAGAATGCATGTTATACCAAAATCAGTCCGTCCTGAATGGGTTAATATTTCCACAATACTTTTTCACACACATTCTGTTAAACCTGTCCAGGCTGATTGATTTGGCTATAACATGTATTCTCCATAGACCCCTAGCCCAGAGTATGTTGGGGAACAGCCCTTAATGGGTTAAGTTATTACAAAACATAATATGTATTGGGGATTAGGCAGATCACATCAGTTTCATCCACACAGCCTTTGAGTTTAATCTTCTGAACTGGTCTCGATGCTATTTTTAGGGGATCATTTAAAGCTGTCTGGATACTATGTCAATGTACGACCTACTTCTTTTCGTTCTTTTGTTTCAATAACAGTGTTGATCAATTTTAAAGTACATGTATGCATTGCAGACATTACAAACCTGTAATATTTATGAAAAAATTTAGAACAAATATCAATACATGATTTCGGGTGCAGTTTCCTTGACAAAAATGAGCTGTTTTTGTTTCACTGTTTTTAGTGAACCATAAGGTAAAATTCCATAGCCCTAAAATCTTCCAGAGACCTCAAGAAACTGTATGATTTTTTCCACCTCCATAATTCATTACCTGACCAGGGTTTAATATCCTCGATTAGCAAATCATAGTTCGTGTTGGGGATTATACGGATCACGTCTGTCTCACCCACATAGCCTTCAAGTTTAATATTCTGAACCGGTCTAGATGCTATTTTTAGGGGATCATTTAAAGCCGTCTGGATACTCTGAAGGTATGACCTGTTTATTTGTGTTCTTTTGTTTCTTATTGAACAGACGGAACCCCCCTAAACAAAAACAACAAAACAAAAACAAACATATAAACATCAATCAAGAAGACATCTGTGCATTGTATGATAGAAGGGTCTGCGCCCGCTAGTCCTTATGGGACTAATAAATGTTTAGCGCTTTCCGCATCCATAAATTATGACCATTACCTCTTTAAACCAGTTGATTAATCATTATTGTATTTTCTGACTGTACTTTAGAGAATCCCCCCTATTTCGTCTTTTGTTCTCATGGGACTAACGAACCTCTCTCCCCTTCTTCATCTACATTATAACTTACTACCATTAATGTCGCTGCCAGGATCAAATTTATGGAATTTCTTTCCTGTTTCAAAGGTTCCCCTTTATATCAGCACCGTAAAGTTGGAATCATCTAAGCATAGAGTTTGATACGTTCTGGGGGGTGTTGCATAAGGAGATGCGATTATTCGCATAGCTGTGATTGATTGCAAGTCAGAAAATATGCGCATTTGAGCCAATCAGATTTGCACAGCACATTTTCTGCCTTGAGATTTAATCGCAACTCTTCATACTCACAACACCTCCCAGGACTGATTAATTATGCTATAACATGCATTCTCCACAGACTCAAGCCCAATTATTTTCAGAACCGGTCCCAAATGGGTTAAGAAGGGTACAAAAGATCAAAAGTCTTTTGTTCCCTTGGGACTAATAAACATCTATTGCCTTGCCCATCTGCAAATAATTACCATAAAAGGTGACAACTGCGAACCAATTTCCGAATTCTCTACTTTTCGAAATGCCACATACGGGAAGTTTAAACCAAATTATACACATGCGCTCATAGCTCAAGACGGGTATACATAACATACATCTTTTCTTTACCCAAGAGTACTACACAAGTCAAGTGACTTTTGCAGCCGTGAATTATTACCATTAACAAAGTTTTTTGTTCCTATGGGACTAATAAACATCTATTGCCTTACTCATCTGCAAATGATTACCATAAAAGATGACAACTGCGAATAAAATCAGTTAATTCAATCATGACCTTTTCCAAAACTCTCTACTTTTCGGAATGTCACCAAATTATACACATGCCCTCATAGCTCAAGACGGGTATACATAACATACATCTTTTCTTCACCCAAGCGTACTACACAAGTCAAGTGACTTTAGGAGCCGTGAATTATTACCATTAACAAAGCTGATTGTCCAAACAAGATGGGATAGAGGGCATAGTGCCCCCTTTTCATTTGTTTATGTTCCTATGGGACTAATAAACATCTATTGCCTTACTCATCTGCAAATAATTACCATAAAAGATATGGCAACTGAGAACAAAATCAATCAGTTATTTGAATCATGCCTATTTCTGAATTCTCTACTTTTCGAAATGTCACATACGGGAAGTGTAAACCAAATTACACCCATGCCCTCATAGCTCAAGACGGGTATACATAACATACATCTTTTCTTCACCCAAGAGTACTACATAAGTCAAGTGACTTTAGCAGCAGTGAATTATTACCATTAACAAAGCTGATTGTCCAAACAAGATGGGATAGTGGCATAGTGCCCCCTTTTCATTTGTTTTTGTTCCTATGGGACTAATAAACATCTATTGCCTTTACTTATCTGCAAATGATTACCATAGAAGATGACAAAGTTTCTGCCAACAAAATCAGTTATTTTAATCGTGCCTATTTCTGAATTCTCTACTTTTCGTAATGTCACGTACGGGAAGTGTAAACTAAATTACACCCATGCCCTTATAGCTCAAGATGGGTATACATAACATACATTTTGTTTTTTTAGCCCAACTTCCCAAGAGTCCTACAGAAGTCACGCGACTTTAGCAGCCGTGAATTATTACCATTAACAAAGCCGATTGTCCAAACAAGATGGGATATTTTTGTCGTGCCAAAACTTTAAAAGTGCCTCTCGTTCCGAACGCCTCATATAATAGAAGTGTAAAACAATAAGTGCTTAGGATAGGAAATAGGTCTACATTCTATTTTGCCCAAAAGACCATTAGAAGTCAACTGTTATTTGCAAGTGATCACCATTAATGGTGCTGAATTTTGATGACAAGGGTGGCTTTTTTGTCCTGCACATTTTGTTTTACCCTTCTTTTCAGAAGTGCAGAAAATGCTAAGCAAGTAACCCAGAAAGGTTTATCACTAATGATGCTAACTATCTGAACCACTTGGCCGATTTAGGGCCCAACCAATTTCAAAAAGCCCTTACTTGTTCAGAACATTAAAGACAGGAAATGAAGGAAAAATTGAATCATTAATGTATGGGCTGAGGGTTACAGAAGGTTCCCTCAGACCTTCTTGACAAAGAAAATGTCCTACATCCTTTCTCTACACAAGAGACCTATCAAAATTGACACGCTTTTAAATCTACTTTAGTTTTCCTGATTTCTTCAGACCATTTTTCTTTTTGGAACATTGAAGAAAGGAAGCAAAAACACCAATAGGCCATTGATGACCATTAAGTAAGGACATGCGTTCAAATTTATTTTTGTCTCCCCGATTTCCAAAGTTAATGTTTCTTTTAGTGATATTGAAGACAGGAAGTGAAAAACACAACATGTATATATGCAATCAGGGTTAAAGAAGTCTCTGCAAAGCTTTGTCAGCAAAGAGAATGATCTACAACTCTTCTTTACACAAGGAGACCATCAGGGACCAATTTAAAGCCATTGAAGATCATTACGTATGGGCCGAACCCTTTGAAAAGGACTGTGTTAAGGAAGTCTCTACAAACCTTTGTCAGCAAAGAGAATGATCTACAACTCTTCTTTACACAAGGAGACCATCAGGGACCAATAAGACCATTGATGATCATTACGTATGGGCCGAACCCTTTGAAAAGGACTGGCTGTATTCCAGTCTCCCCAGTGTCTACTTTCTTTTCTTTCTTCTAGAACATCAATTACAGGAAGTGAAAATTCCGCACAATTCTACATAATATGAATATATGTGTTCAGGTTGGAGAAGGTTCTACATACCTTCTTCGCAAAGAAAATGTCCTTCATCCTTTCTCTACACAAGAGACCTATCAAAATCGACGTGCTTTCAAATTTATTTTTGTCTTCCTGATTTCTGAAGTCCATTTTTCTTTTAAGAACATCGAAGACAGGAAGTGACAACAAAATTATGTATACTATACTCTTCACCAAGGAGTCCTATAAAAGTCAATTTATATTTGCCTCTGTATATTATTACCATTGACAATGCCAAAGTTTTTGGAAAAGATGGGCTATGGTTCTGCCATCTCCCCAAAGTCCCAGTTTGTTGAATGTCAAGGATAGAAAATGAGAACAAATGCATACATGCGCTTATAGTTTGAGACAGGTTTATATACATATTCTCTTTGCTGAAAAGGCCTTTAGAAGTCAAGTGAATGATCAATGTTTTGCCCAAGTCCCAGTTTGTTCAATGCCAAGGATGGAAAATGAACACAAATGCATACATGAGCTCATTGTTTGAGACATGTATACAGTCTCTTCGCCAAAGAGGCCCATGATAGTCAAGTGATATTTTCATCTGTATATTATTACCATTGACAATGCCAAGCTTTTTGGAAAAGATGGGCTATTTTTGGTTCTGCCAAAGTCCCAGTTTGTTAAATGCCAAGGACAGAAAATGAAATCAAATGCATATATGAGCTGATGGTTTGAGACATGTGTAATATATACATATTCTCTTCACCAAAGAGGCCTATAAAGTAAATTGATATTTGCATCTGTATATTATTACCAATTTACGATGCCAAGTTTTTTAACAAGATGACTTATTTTGGTCTTGCCAACTCACCAAAGTCCCAATTTGTTGAATGGCTAGGATAGAAAGTGAAAATAAATGCATACACGCATTACTTCGGTCTTCGAGACAGGTTTATAACATGTACTTTCTTTTTCTTCACCAAAGAGGCCAAGAGTAATAAAGTTTGTTTTGCATAGATTGGTAAATTAATTACTCAATTAAGCAATGCTCATTATTATATAATCACTTGCCTACTGGAACCAGGTGGGCTATTTACAAAGTGTATGGGGATTTCAGAATACTGAAGGGAAGGGTTAACAGATTGGACCTTTTTTGTCATACTAGGCATAAAGTATGTGGCCAGGGTATTAGATGGGTAAAATCTAGGTTTTCTTTGCCCCAGAAACCTATGGAACCCAAGAGCTTTTTTTTTTATTTTGTAGAGGTGAACTCTTACATGTGCCAATCAACTACTTGGTATTCATTAAAGATAACCCCCTTCTGCATGCTACATGGTTGAATTGGTTCTATTTCTGTTTCAAAGTTTCCACTTTTGGTGCTGTCTATCTCCAATTCTTACTCTCAGAGAGATTCAAGGAGCCACAGGTACTCTATGCCAAGGGGACAACTCTTTGCATGTATAAACTATCACCACCTAACCCACTTTAGTTGCTAACTTATTTGTCTCCATAAATGGCATACCCTACAGACAATTAATGTTCAAACAGCATCTATTTCTGTTTGGAAGTGTCTGACTTTATTAACTGCCATTTGACTTCCATGAAGTCGGAGCAAATGAAGGGTCTGTAGACTTACTGTTAATAGCCCAGGGCTGAATAAAAGTCAAGTGCTCAGTTCATCTATAAAATATATGGCCTACCTGGTGAGAGTTCCAAACTATGTATAGGCCTCATTTACTGGCATCCCCTAAAGACATTAGATGGCTGTATATGATAGTCCGGTTTTAGGTTTTCCTTTCTAGTGTTATTTGAGCAAAATGTTCCCAAATCATCCCCGGTTTTACTCCGGGTCCTACAAATATCTAGTGCTCTCTTCATCTATGGAATATATAGCCTAACCAGTGTTAGTTACAAACTATAGGCCTCATTTCATGGTAGGCCCTAAAAATGCTAGATGGTTGTCAATTAGTCCCATTTTTAAGTTGCCCTTAGAATCATCATGCCTTCAACATCTGTTACTTTTTACTTTTTTATAATTGAGATCAAACATAAAGGAAACTGACTTTAAATATTTTAAATGATTAAAAATGAGCAAAGAAAAAATAGGTTTCGCCAGGAATCGAACCTGGATTGCTAGACCAGTGCTCAACCATCCCGGCTAATGTTTTGACCTTTTATTTTATTTTAGGGGCTAAATACAAATTAAGTTAATGAATGAATGACTGTTTTAGTATTTAGTGGTGTGTTCACATCAGCCTAAGATAACAGATGGCCCAATATAATCTAAGATCTGCAGATGTACAGCACCCTCAACATCTGTCAATGATTATCATTTAAAATGGTGATCAAAGTTGCTCTGAAAGGGATGGTCTATTTTGAGACTACTTTCTAAAAGCAATGTGACATTTAACACCCCATGTAAGGATAAAGGATTCATATACATGTACATACCACCCCTAACATCTGTAAATAATTATCCTTTATAACCATGGAAGAAGTTGCTTTTAGCGGGGTGGTCTATTTGGAGACATCTTTCTTCCTCTGGGCAAGATAAAGGTCTACAATTCTTTCCTCTAAAATTTTGCAGATCTTAGGGAGGCCTAAAGTTGATCTTAAAGGGATAGTTGAGTTTTGGTATAGAGGGCGCTACACAAAATAATTTTTTTGTGAGATAATGAAAAACTGAGTGTCAAATTTGAAAGAGCATACAATTTTAATGGCAGATTTAACTTTATTTGATCAAAATCGGTTCAGAAACGGCTGAAATATCCATAAACATAACCATTTGTAATAAATGTGGGGCTCCACAAGTATTCGATAATTTTGAACCAGCCGTTAAAATTTGTTTTAAAATGTTTCCTCTTTTCAAAAATTTTCAAAAGAGGTTTTTATATAGTTGTTGATTATCTCTCTATCTAATCACTATTTAAACAAAACATCACATGCACAATATTTGTTTTTAAATGGTTTAAACAAATGTGTTTTTTGAAAGCGCCCTCTTTAGTTTAAACAGCTATTTTTTTAATGATAACAGGCTTTTTACTTAGTCGTTTGTAATTTTTGTATTCCTTTTGAGCATGGTGGAGTTATAATTATTAGTTTGTAATGTAATGGTGCAGGTTTTGGTTACTAAAATTCAGTTTGACTAAAACTGTACTCTCTCTACCAGAACTCAACTATCCCTTTAATATCAACTTTAGGATGAACATACATAATACACCCCTGGGCAAGTTAAAGGTCTACAGTTCTTTCCCCTCATACTGGTCACCATTTATATCTGTACATAAGTATTGTTTATAATGGTGGTAGTAGATGCCTTCATGCAGGATGGTCTACAGTTCAAACTTCTTTCTTCGTCTGAGCGAGGTAAAGGTCTAGAGTTCTCTCCCCCTTTAGATGTCTCCCGCCCTTCGCATCTGCAAATAATTACTCTAAACAATTCCAGGCCTTCGCATCTGTCAATAATTACCCCTTAACGAGCCTTAAGGTCTGCTAAAAGATTGACGGTCTATTTTTGTCGCACATTATTATCCCGAGACCCTATTTTTGGGTCTGCAAACATCTGGACAAGGCGACAGACGAGGGAGTGTGAAATAAATGCCTATTGATTTTAAGTTTGGGGATGTCTTCTCCAAAGACCCTGGTCTAAGATATCGTATGATTTAGCCAACTGCACACATGATTACAGATCTGAACTATACTCTATACTTTACTATATGTTTTAGTTCAGATACACAGTTATGTGTCAGATTGAAATCGGAACATGTAGTGTGGGTTGGGCTTTATAGTCCTTGAAAGT
Organism: Echinarachnius parma; assembly: GCA_037951105.1. NCBI lineage: Eukaryota > Metazoa > Echinodermata > Echinoidea > Clypeasteroida > Echinarachniidae > Echinarachnius > Echinarachnius parma. Next base: position 67,669 of record JBAMJV010008078.1, read on the forward strand.
CCTATTCAGGACTGACTAATTGTGCATGTGTTGTGCATGTGTTCTCCATGAGTTCTCCATAGACCCCAGATAGAGTATTCTTGGGACCAGTCCCAAATGGGTTAAGATATACAACAATCTCAAAACTAAATGATAAAAGATTGTCATGTAAATCGGTTACTGACTTATTCCATTTTAGGCAGTTTATTTTGCTCTTGCATGTATTCTCCATAGTCCCCAGTAAGAGTATTTTAGGGATTAGTCTAGAGCTGGCTAATAATGCGTTTCATAGTACAATGCTAGAAATTAACTTTTTTGCTTTTTGGCCAGTCGGGCAAGTAAAAACAAGATTGTTCAACTTTGAATGGCCCTAAACCTAAATCTGGTGGCCCCAAACAACGAAAAACATAACAAATTCTGTTAAATTTGGTTGCCTGAACAGTCCAGTAGAATTTAGGATCAATAAAATTTGGTGGCCCGGAGCTAATTTTTAGTGGCCCCGGGCCAGCGGGCCTATGCTAATTTCGAGCACTGCATAGTAGTCGTCTTCAACTAAACAATTGAACAATATAACAGGGACTATTTCAGCCATTGCTACTAAATAGTACTCACATGATAAAACAAAGTTACAAAGTTTTAACAAAGAGGACTAAATTCAATTCCTACCTTCGCAAGAAAGGCCATGTGAGGTGACTCCCGAGAGCGCTTCCCTACACACGTTGCAGTATGTGGGGCGTGCATGGGAGCAGGCATACCAGTTGTGCATCCCTGATAACATGTCCCGCATGTGTTCTCCAGCCTACAGGTAAATGAAAAGAAAAAAAGGATAAAATGTTTAGAGACAAATTGACAAACAAGCATCAAATAAACACTCAAATAGTGTTTCCCTACACAAAATGCGGTATGTGGGGCATGCATGGGAGCAGGCATACCAGTTGTGCATCCCTTCCAACATGTCCCACACGTATTCACCATCCTACATTTAAGAAAAGTAAAATGAAAACATATTTATTTAAGAAGTGTATATCTCAGTTACATCTTCTAAAGATAAACTTATACAAGCAAATAACATGTTGCGTGTGATAATAAGGTTAAAACGATACGCATCCATGGTTTATTGACTTTCAATTTCTAGCGGTATCTTGTAGATATATTTGTGATCTTTTCCCATCATATTTGCGCATTTTTGAAACACTTCAGAAAATGGCAGTGTTTTCATATCTCCTGCAGATAACAAGGTCAACACACAAATCATAAATGAATAAATATATAAATAAAACGAGAAAATAAATCAAAATCAATGACTCTCCATGCAGAAAATCAGAAGTTTAACACCTGTTGCATCACAGCATACTCGACTATTCTGCCTTCACCAATAAAAAAACATTTTCTTTCTTGTTGGCACTTGGCAACCAATAAACTCAAATAAGAATATCAAGATATATACCATATACAGTATGAATAAATAAATAAATAAATAAATAAAACGAGACAACAAATAAATCAATGACTCTCCATGAAGAAATTCAGAATTAAACACCTGTTGCGTCACCATACACTCAACTATTTTGCCTTTATCAATAAACCCCAATAAGAACTACATAATTATATATCATAAATGAATACAAAAATAAATAATATGAGACAACAAATAAAATCAATAACACTCTGGAGAAATTCAGAACTTTAACACCTATTGCGTCACCACCTTCTCGACTATTTTGCCTTCGCCAATAAAACAAATCTTTCTTTCGCAATTACAAGAGTGGTTCCTTGTTGGCAACCATTAAACCCCAATAAGAATGTCAGCATATATATCATGAATTAATAAATAAATGAATGAATAAAACGAGACAACAAATAAAATCAATGACTCTCTACATGAAGAAATTCAAAAGAAGACTTTAACACCTGTTGAAACAACACACATACTCAACTATTTTGCCTTCACCAATATAACAAATCGTTCTTTCTCAATAACAAGAGTGGTTCCTTTTTGGCAATCAATAAACTCCTATAATAATGTCAATATATATATATCATAAATAATGAATAAGACGATTAACACAATCAACCACTCTCTATAAAGTAATTCAAAAGAAGACTTTAACACCTGTTGAAACACCACACATACTCAACTATTTTGCCTTCACCAATAAAACAAATCTTTCTTTCTCAATTACAAGAGTGTTTTTTTGTTGGCAACCAATACAACCCAATAAGAGTGTCAACATATATATCATAAATGAATAAATGAATAAATAAATGAATGAATTCAACGAGACAACTAATAAAATCAATGACTCTCTACATGAAGAAATTCAGAAGAAGACTTTAACACCTGTTGAAACAACACACATACTCAACTATTTTGCCTTCACCAATAAAACACATCTTTCTTTCTCAATGACAAGAGTGGTTCCTCGATGGCAATCGATAACCCTCAACAACCACACGCGTCTCCAAGTCTAACCGCAGCCATTATCACATGTCACTGATTACTCAATCACATGTTTAAACATCACAAATGCAACACATTTGCGTTCATCAATAAAAACAAAACTTTCTTACCCAATAACTAGAGTGTTTTCTTGATAATACTCACTAAACCTCAATAACCCCCATGCTTCTACAAGCTTGACCGCAGCCATTACCACATGTCAATGACTACTCAATCACATGTTTAAACAGCACAAATGCAACAAAGTTGCATTCATCAATAAAACAAAACTTTCTTACCCAATAACTAGAGTGTTTTCTTGATAATACTCACTAAACCTCAATAACCCCCATGCTTCTACAAGCTTGACCGCAGCCATTACCACATGTCACTGACTACTCAATCACATGTTTAAACAGTGCAAATGCAAAAACTTCAATAAAACTTTCCTTCCCAATAACTAGAGTTTTCTTGATAGATATACATGTACAACATGTACTCACTAAACCTCAAATATAACCCCCATGCTTCTACGAGCTTGACCGCAGCCATTATCACATGTCACTGACTACCCAATCACATATTTAAACAGCGCAAATGCAAATGCAAAAACTTAAAACTTTCTTACTCAAGAGTGTTTTCTTGATAGTTCTCACTAAACCTCAATAACCCCCATGCATCCACAAGTTTGACCGCAGCCATTATCATATGTGGGCAATTCCACGAAAAATGTCACCCAAGGATGGAAAAATGAAACTCATGGGACAGCCTTGTTAACTACTGGATAGTAATGAGGAAGGACCATATTTTGATGACTAAAGGAAAAAAGTTTGAAATTCAATGCAGAATATTTTTTTTTTGGCCATTGAAGTTGGGACAAAAATTGTATGTATTATCCCCCAAAATGATGAAATTTGCATCTGTTGTTTGTGAAATAAAATTTAAAAATATGGATCACTTCAGAACAATAATTCCACTTCTAATGTCTTGTTTATGCTTTGTTTTAACATCATAGAAAAGGAAATTGTGTAAAAAATCTTTACTTTTTGAAAACTGTTATTGGATAAAATCTTGATTCTTACAACATTGATGTGTAATGTCCGTGACGTTTTAGATATAAAAGTTTTTGTAGAAGCAGAAGTCCTAATTCAATTTAATTCAAAATTCATTTGCAAAGCTAGAATGTTATATCATAAAGTATATCAAGAGCATTTACTAAAATATTTGATGGCTTGTCCAGAATGGCGTCACGGACATTACGTCACGGCTGCGTCACGGACATTACATACACAGTGAAAAGTATAAAAAAAGCAGAGCAAAAAAATATCAAGCATTATTTTCTCATGTAAATGTCTTACTTTAGCCATGAAATAAGATAATCCCAAGTAACAGGGGGACTACTACCTTCCTGTTCAAGTTTTAATAAATTGTATCGTTAATCAGGTAGTGAACTTTGAGTCAGTACTCTGAACTATTTATAAAACTAAATTCCTTGCTTAATTTGAACATGCATGTCTCAATAATCAATAAAGACTTGACTATAACTTACTGGGAGGAGAAAGAGATGGTTAAATCTCATATAGTATGATCAAATTGCAAAAATTATACTCTTAGTCCATGATTTTCCATGTGTTATGCCCATGATGTACACAACTTTTTTTAGATTTTACCATTTTTTGGCACAAACCGCATTGTACCTCATTAAAAATGTATAATATTGTTTTTTAATAGATGAACATTTGTTTACTGCACATTCTGTTGAAAAATTTCAAATTTTACAATTATTTGTAAAAAATTATAATATTTTAAAATAATTTTTTGCTAATTGAAAAAAAAATTGAATATAATTTTTTGTTCTCAAAACTGTTTGATTACATATCAAATGTCAATTAAAAAAGTGTCATGCACAATGGAGCATTTTTTGCGGGTTATTTCTGAGTTTAGAAAAAGTGGACAAAAGTGTAATGTCCGTGACGCTGAAAATGTAATGTCCGTGACGCAACGTTTGTTGTCTAGATCACATATGCCTGGCCCGTTTCCCCCCAAAACAACTTGGATTCAATTCATCATTGCCTTGTCTATAATTAAATACCTAAATCACCTTTGTGAGGTCTCAGAACTCACAGACTTTTGCAAAGATGTATATGGATGCAAAAAGTCATGTCCAAAAGATGTAATGTCCGTGACGGCGCACATTTGGCAGAATTACTCAGTAACGAATTGGATAAATGTTCTGAAACTTTTTTGCATACTTAACTAGGATTTTGTTTTGTAATCAAAATAAAAGTTAGACATTAGTTAGAGGTATGAATTAGTAGTGGCATTGGAAAGTCATGAAAATTCTCTGATTGGTAATGTCCGTGACGCTGGAGTTGCCCATGGTCACTTTTTTGCTCTTTCTCCTCTTTCTCTTGTGCTCTCTCTTCTTTTCTCTTATCACTATAAAAAAACACATATTAAATTCAAATATTTTGAAAATGCAACTAGTTACAAGGAGGCTCTAACGTACCCTAAGACAAAGAAAGACATACCAATTTCGGTTACATTTACTGTTGCTCAGTTGGGCAAGTAAGTTCGGCATGAAGGCTATTTTGGTGAACTGAAGCTCACTTTTGCTGGCCCCCGGCTATTGGGTCTATATTGCTAGTATTTTGAGCCCAGCCTGATAGCTTACTCCATTAATATTTAATAATCTCCACTTGTATATCTACCATCATGAATTATACATATCCCCACTATATTCCCTCATGAATTGAATCTCCTGATCATGAATCATAAAACTCCCCATAGAGGGCGATGAACTATGCTCGTAACTCTCCTATGATGATGTTCTCTTGAAACGTAGACACCCGGACATTTTTTCCCCTAGAGGGAATATATACAGGTACTATTGAGGAGTTCTTTAGCCTCTCAACCACTCAAAACTAATATGTTCCCTGTGCCTTTACCACATTAACCACACAACTGAATCTGCTCATCTTGAATTATATATCTAACGAGAGAAGGGTACGTAACCTTCGAGGGGCAATAATGCAAGATGAATTACAACAACCTCCCACAAGGGTTTTTTTATTCTCCATGAAATGCCCACCCTTGCTGCATTTTCCTAACAGCATTATGAGAGCTGTGCCAGAATTATATATATCGAGCCTCCAAACTAACTTTTTTTTCTCTACTGGCCCTTTCGGGCAAAGTAAAATCATAAATTCTGAAGGGTTACTTGCCACAATATATAAAATTGACTTGCCCTCTTACTTCTTGATGAGATTTAGATTGTAAAAAATTACATTGTTCTCTCATAGTTAAACAATTATTTAGTTGCCTGATCGTGTAAGCAAACCAGACAATTCATGACATTTCACTTGCCCAACACCAATTTGTACTTGCCCTGGGCAAGCGGGGCAAGTGCTGCAAGTGCTAGTGACGAGCCCTGTATATATTAAACACTTATATATCCCCTCAAACGCATATATAGGTATGTTTCCTGGATTTTCCCCCGATCATAAATCATATTTCTCCTGTCTCATGGGAAGAGGTGATGACATTGTCGTTATGAAAGACAGACCTCAATTTTTTCAAAGGGTAACATATTTATATAAGAGTTATGAATAGAATTATATCACCCACCATTATAATGATATGGGGAATTTCCCTGACTTGAATTATGTTTTCTCCAAAGGTAGATGATAGAGGATAGATGAATATAAGCAAGTGACTTTCATCCATCAAGTATGACGTAAGTGGTCATTATGTCTGAATATTCTTTCACATATTGCGCATTACAAAATCTATTAACCCGATCACTACGGGGACCGAGAATTCTCGGTCCCCGTTGCGCCTACTCATATACGGGAACCGAGATTTCTCGGTTCCGAGCAAGGGCTATATTAATTGCAATAAACATACATGTATGCATCTTGTAAGTACAATATAATTGCCGAATACAAAGATTGAACCTTGGCTATATGTATATCAAGTTTCCCCGACTCTAGTTGCGTGATTATTGTTTTATTACAATTTTATCATGGTAATACACAAGTCTAATTTCAGGATATTCGTATACAAACCCATACAAGCCAGAATCATAGTTTTCGCATAGAATTTCACTTCGCTGACCCTATACTATGCATATCGATCGCCTCTATTGTGTGAACTACTTGACCAGCGAACTCACGCTAGGTTGAATAGAAGCGAATACAATGCCATGGTCAACCAGATATCGATCGGTTCTTTTGTGCGCGCCCAGTGGGGTAACTCGACCGGTCCGTAAAATATCTTGTATATAGCTATTGAAGCAGTATATCTATTGCCGTGGTAAAAGGGTTAATATTTGTAAAATTAATTAAAAGTATGAGTAGATATTTAGATGCAGCCTCTATGATAGATAAATATAACGATTTATCAGACAATTTATCAACATTTATAGAAAGTTTGGAATATGTAAATAAATGAAGAATATATTTTGTTAATTCCAGATTATTTTGTTTAAACTTAACATAACATAGACAATATATTAAAGATCAGTACAAAATTTATTTTACCATAGAATTTCGGCCCCAAGATATCTTAGACACCATCCAAGCGGGTACAAATGTGTAATTTGTCCATGCCTGTTGTATCTTCTAATTCAACTCTTTCGACCCCTTGAAGACAATGTGATTTTTATCATACACATTCTCCATTGCAGCAAGGCTGTCGGTGTATTAAAAGTACTAGTACTGTATAGGTTGAAAAGTTATCTTTTTGTTTGGTGAATTTCAAAGGGCACTAAAACTCAGCAAATCATTTTCGCACTGTAAATTACTCTATTTCTGTTGGCAATTATATTTTATTAAACCTTACTGAACTGTTGCCGTCAACTAATCTACACATGTCCATCTGTCGATTTGGTTGCTGTGACAACAAAAAAGCCTTTTAATGTGCGAAGACTTCACACCAACTTGCATCAACCCTCGTTAATCCACATAGTACTGAAAAGACAATGTCTTGGTTTGCATTACAGTAAATGGTTCAAACTGAAGTAAACCATTTTCAACGTTCTACAATCTTAACCCATCTATTTATCTATTTTTCTTGGTTATTTTTTATAAAGGTTAAATTTCTAACAGAGAAATAAAAACAAAGAACGAACAAATTAAGACTGAATGCAAGATTATTCTCACTTACATATAATATGTACATATTTCACAATGTTTCATTATTCACTGAGAAAAAACAAAAACAAACAACAATCAATTTACAAATGAGCAGAAGACAGCTCGGGCCATCACACCAAAATCGAATCAAATTGTCTTCGAAGGGTTATTAACCGTGTCCCTATTAGATTTTGAAATCTCCGTAGACTTTGTACACAACCCACCCGGTTCCCGTAGTCAAGGGTTAATACATGGCCGACCAGGTCCCCGTAGGCAATGGGTTACTGTACACTTGGATTTCTCTCAAGGTTTTCTCCCCCACAGCCAATTACCTTGCAGCCCCATCTAAACCAAACTTGTTTGATAATGTATCAGCCATTAAGCAGGCGTCACACTTAGCCGATTTGACATCCCGATGGACACACGAACATGGAATTTTGAATTTCGCGCGAAGATGGTCCCGAACTTGGTCATCAGCCAATCAACAGCCGAAGCAAGTACGATGCCTACAGAAGGTCACACGATGACATCCGAACCACACACGAAGGCAACACGAATATGTGCGTTATATAACGAAGGAAACAAGAAGCTGCCCGAATGTCTTAGGAAGGCAACACGACTACGTGAGGCCCTCGCAATGCCGTCGTGTAGCCATCGTATTATTGTACGATGACATCGAGATGGGACCACGATGTCGGCGAAGAAAGCCGATCTGCGTAGTTCAAGCGTTGTCCATGTGTCCATATGCAATACTCGATTCCATCTGTCATTTAATTATTTAATTTATGATATATGCATATATCCTCATTTAATTTCAATTTTAAGCTAGCAATGATGAAACACAATTTAGTCTTTTCTCATCGACTTACTGATATTTATTAATTAAATATAATATCAAACAAAGTGTACATTCATACAGTTATAAAGTATATGTATATATCTTTAAAAATATATATAAATTAGCAGCACAAAAGATCCAATAAACTTTGACAAAACAGAATCCCAGTTACTCATTAACTCTTTATCATCTAACTATTAAAGGGATAGTTGAGTTTTGGTAGAGAGGGCGCTAGACTACTTTTTTTTTGTGAGGTAATAAAAAACTGAGTGTAAAATTTGAAAGAGCATAATATTTAAATAATACAATCATCTTTGTTTGATCAAATCGGTTCAGAGACGGCTGAAATATCCATAAATATAACAATTTGTAATAAACCTGGGGCCCCAGGTTTATTAGAGATTTTGAACCAGCCGTTAAAAATTCAAAAAAAAATGCTTCCTCTTTTCAAAAAGTTACAAAATAGGTTTTTAAATAGTTGTTGGTTATTTCTCTATCTAATCACTATTTCAACAAAGCATCACATGCACAATATTTTATTCAAAATGGTTGAAACCGATGAGTGTTTAGAGAGCGCCCTCTTACGTTGTAACGGCTCTTTTGAATGATAACATGATTTTTTACTACGTCATTTGTAATTTTGTGTTCCTTTCTAGTTATAACTATTAGTTTGTAATGTAATGATGCAGGTTTTGGTTACTAAAATTCAGTTTCACCAAAACTGTACTCTCCTTACCAGAACTCAACTATCCCTTTAAATGAATTACATGAATAGCATTTTGACAAAAATATTACTTAAATATATGATGGCTTACAAGGATATTATCATTATTAAATGTATAAAATGGGGAGAAGAATCTTTGCATTATGATTTACTGATGATGCATTTTCCTGATGCATGGCTCACTTTGGTTTGATGTTTGCATTTTTGCGCTCATTTTATCAAACAAAAATTAATGCTGCACAGGCATATTACATGGATCGGTTAGAATTGTCTGCACGCTTTTAACTTTAAAAATGGTCTATGACCCACTCGCTGCGCTCGTGGGTTTTTTAATATGACATGAAGACATTGAGAACAATTATTGTCTTATAAAGTAGGTCCAAAGTGCATGTTTTGTTTATTTCATTGTAATTAAAGGATATCAAATCCCACTATTCATTTTCTATTTTGTATTATATTCAAAACAAGTTTAATTTCTTAAACAAATAGATCCAACAATGAAAATGTGATATCAAAAAGGAAACCAATACCAGTATCTTCAGTTGAAATCGAGTAATTGATTAAGATTTATTTTAATAAAATAATATATTAAATTCATAACATAAACAAATAATCGTGTTCAATAACAAATATGCAAGGTATCTTCAATTAAATTGAGTAATATATTAATAAGTTTTATTGTATATTAATATATTCTTAAATGAATTAAATTTATCGTATTCAATATCAAATAATGTAATAATTGAATGTAATATTAAAAAATACATTAATTGAGTAATTGATTGACAGATGGGAATCGAGTATTGCATATTATATGGAAAACGCTTGGGCTACTCAGATCGGCTGTCTTCGCCGACACCGTGGTCCCATCTCGATGTCATCGTACTACAATACGATTTCTACACGACGGCATTGCGAGGGCCTCACGTAGTCGTGTTGCCTTCCTAAGACATTCGGACAGCTTCTTGTTTCCTTCGTATTGTCTTCGTGAGGCGAAAAGTGCCCGTGGCACCGATGATCACACGAAGATGACACGATGTGATAAGATGCCCTCACGATGGCATTACGAAGGGCAAGATGGACACACGAATGAAACACGAAAATGAACCTTCGCAAGGTGTTCGGGCCAATCTTTGGCATGCCAAAGATTTTGGAACCACTCACGAAGTTGCTGCCGGAGCCTGAAAAATCCACCGGCGGTCATACGATCGCTTAAGATGCCCTCACGAATGGCCCGATGCGTGTGCGATCAGAGCCGATTTGGAAAATTTCCTTGATCGTGTGTCCATCGGGGGTAAAATCGGCTAAGTGTGACGCCACCTTTAGGGAACACGCTGGCTGCGGTGAGGAATCACTTTTTAATGAAGTCTGCTTTTTGTCTTCTATTTCTGTTTTTTTATGAAACTTATGCATATGTATCTCAGAACCATCCCCCCCCCCCCCTTCCCACCTTTCATCATGGCTATATACAATTATTTATTTGTCTTTTGTGAAGTGCATGGAAATAAAAGCTTCACAGATAATTTATTTTGATGAAGACTGCTATTTGTCTTCTACCTCCTTTTCATGCAACTTATGCACCTGTATCTTAGAGCCATTTCCCCCCCCCCCCCCTTTATCATGGCTATACACAATTACTTATTTTTCTTGTTTTGAAGGGCATGGAAGTAAAAGCTTCACAGATAATTACTTTTTTTTTTTTATAAAGACTGATTTTTTGTCATCTACCTCTTTTTCAGGTAACTTATATACACCTGTATCTAGCCATTTACCCCCCCCCCCCCCCCTCCCCCAGCTTTCATCATGGCTATAAACAATTATTAACAATGTATTTGGTTTTTTTTGTGAGGGGCATAGAAGTAAAAGCTTCACAAATAATTTAATTTCTTTTTAATGAAGACTTCTCTAGGCCTTTTTAACTTATACACCTGGATTGAGCTTATTTTCCCTAGGGGTGGAAATTAACAATCAATATAATGAAATGGTGTACTGTATGTATATGGGCATTAGAATTATTAAATTACATATATATATTCATCTTCCTTTTGAGGCATTATAAGCGTTTAAGAGCTATTTACTTTATAATGAATTCTGCTTTGTGATTTTGACATGATGAACTTATCCAAGTAACTTCAATACACCTGTATCAAGCTGATTTCCCTTAAGCATTCACATTATAATTGCAATCTAATGGTATGTGCTCCTTTTAAAAAATAAGTTTATATGACTTCTGAGCAGACAGGCATATAAAAGCTTCAAAGCGAATTACTTTTTGATGACTATTGCTTCTAGCCTTTCACAACTTTTAAAACTTATCCAAACAACTTAATTGGGGCAATTTTCCCCCAAGCGTGGATATTTGGTTAACCACGGTGCTAGACCGGCAGCTCAGAGGTCTTTTGTGCATCGAAAAGCGTACTGATTGTTTAACATATGAATATTTAGAGGAGAATGTAACAAAACCAACAATATGAGTCTCCCGGGCTGTACCTGGTGGAAAGAAGTCCTTTGCGCCTCCAAAGTTTGGTCCCTGGGGTTTGTGCGATGCTTCTATTTTGTGGCGAAGTACCGTGTTTAAGATTGGTACCTGCGGGGTAAGCGAGACAATTACAAAAGGATCAGTGGTCCGTATCAGGCCTTCTTCTGAAAATTTTACCTTGGCAGTTTTAAAAGACGAAATACACGTCGATGAATTGGGGATTATACCAAAAACCTCTTGCAACTTAACAAATATGTCTTACAGATTACTGAATACATATTGATAGCACGTTTGAATATACCAAAGGCCATATAAATACATTCGAATGAACACCATCACCAAAACCAGATCAGACATGGCTTCCACTTTCAAATGAATTTTACACCAACACCCGTGTATAAATATACAGGGATGAAAACTAAAGTAAATAGCCGAATGCAGAGGAACCAATATATGAGCGCATGGCATAGCGACGGAGGGGGGGGGGGGGGGGGGGGGGATGACAAATGTCATTGGGATGGAGAAATGTATCAATAGAGCCTTTACTCTGTGCAGTCATGTTTAGAGTGGCAGATGGTTGTCATGGGATATCTTTTGTTCTCTTTCATGAGAACAATTTTACAACCATGTCAAGGAATTTCTAATCGATGTAACAACTAACAAGAAAACAAGTCCTTTCAATTCGATGAATAGGCCTACACGTCCTTTTCACTTGACCGTAGTATTGCACATGCGCACAACGTAACTGCCGAGAGCACGATCATGACCCAGGACCAGCCTAGTTCCACTGATCTCTAGATGTGCTTTACGGTTGAATGTGTAAGGGCGGCGTGTGTACTCTGCTACGTTGTGTTGATTTGTATGTAATTCTAGCATATTGACATGAATGAGTTAGAGCCAATTATGCTAATTACCATGGTAAATGTCACTGGTCCGTAATCGGGCCCCTGCCCCTGTGTACAGTATTGGCCTCTACATGCAGCTTGGATGCCAATACACACATACTTGCCCTTTGTCTGACTTTGTGCAGCGATTTTTTTCACTCTACGTACATGACGTAGGGAAATGTGGAAGCTCCGCTTTTAAAACATAACTTTTGCGAGTCTATTTTTAATATTCAGAGGCATCTGCAGGGTAATTTAACGGATGATATTTGTATCCAATATGTATTCTGTAATCTGTAAGACATATTTGTTAAGTTGCAAGAGGTTTTTGGTATAATCCCCAATTCATCGACGTGTATTTCGTCTTTTAAAACGGCCAAGGTAAAAATTTCAGAAGAAGGCCTGATACGGACCACTGATCCTTTTGTATTTGTCTCGCTTACCCCGCAGGTACCAATCTTAGACACGGTACTTCGCCACAAAATAGAAGCATCGCACAAACCCCAGGGGCCAAACTTTGGAGGCGCAAAGGACCTCTTTACCACCGGGTACAGCCCAGGAGACTCATATTGTTGGTTTTGTTACATTCTCCTCTAAATATTCATATGTTCAACAATCAGTACGCTTTTCGATGCACAAAAGACCTCTGAGCTGCCGGTCTATGCCTTTTGACATTACAAACTCTATACATCTGTCTTTTAACTGCATGGTTTGAGTAAATATTTGAAAGGCCACTCGCATCCAGAAAATGGTTCAATAATGTTGTAAATTACACTTTGCTTCTAATGCAATTAAGCAATGTTGTAAATTACACTTTTATTCTGTTTGCTCTAAAGTTTCCCTTGTTCGTTTAATGTAGATGTTTGCATTATTTGACAATTCAGCAAAATGTCAAACTGTTTAACTGGTTGCCGTGACTACTAATGGCATTTCAATGTCTGCAGACTATAACGATAAAAGCGCTGGCACAAATTATGTATTGGCACCTAATCGCATCCTTTATAATACATTTGCAACTAATCGCACCATAATGCATCCTGGGAATTTATACAACTGGATCCAGGCAAGTTTTTTCTCACCTTATCCTTTAATACTGCCGTTAAACTTATTTCTTTTCCGCATTTCAGCAAGCATGAAGCGCATTTAGTATAGAAGCTTTTAAATCTGAACTACTTGACGGAGAAAACAAGCCTCACAGAAATTCTTCATTAATACCTAATGTTACTGAATCTAACCAAGTCTTTCTTTCCTTACAGAAATTAGGTAGTGCACTTGCTTTTTAATAAATTTATAATTAATCTGCCTTTCATCAAGCACGGAACAGATAAAGACCTTGTTTGAACCACTCGATGGAGAAAGCATTGCCTTGCAGAAATGTACATTAATTCCACAACCTATCCTAACACCTGGTACCGGATTTAGCCAAGTCTCGGCTCCACCACTGAAATAATCCTAGCACTCAAAGATTTAGTGATCAAGAAAAGTTGCTTGATTAAGTATGTTAGAAGAAATCAGTTGCTTTATTGTATAATTCCTCAGCCTTTCAGTGAGCATGCAGCACATAGTGTTTTTGTAAACTACTTGATGGAGAAAGCAAAGCCTCGCAGAAATTCTACATTAATACCGCCCTTGTCCGCGTACAGAATGACATACTCCAGTCACTGGATAGCCAGATGGAAGTCATCCTCGTGCTGCTCGACTACACAGCAGCGTTCGATACCATAGACCACCAAGTCCTACTTGAACGCCTGTCGACCCGTTTTGGTTTCTCGGGGAAATCAATTGAATGGTTCAACTCGTACCTGAACAACCGTAGCCATGTCGTCAAAATCGACGAATCTCCCTCTGAATCAGTACGGGATACCTGCGGTGTCCCTCAGGGATCGGTAATCGGCCCCTTGCTGTTTACCATGTACATTACACCAATCTATAACATCATATCTGCACACGGACTGCAATCAATGATGTACGCAGACGATGTTCAAATCTATATATCGTTCAAGCCATCGGATCGCGATACAGCCATCACATCTATCAATGCATGCATTAGAGACATAAAGATGTGGTCCACCAAAAACAAACTTGCCCTTAATGATAGTAAAACTGAGGTGATACACTTGTCCTCACGTTTCCGTCCCAGCGCTCCAACTCCGACATTGATCACAGTTGGTGATGCACTCGTCCACTCATCATCCGAAGTCAGGAATCTTGGGGCCGTGTTCGATGAGCACATGACAATGCGACCTCATGTTAAGAAGATCTGTCGCACAGCTACAGCAGCCATCCATAAAATAGGACGTATTCGTAACCAGCTCGACAAACAGACCACCGTAAAACTCATTCACGCATTTGTAACTTCACGCCTAGACTCAGGAAACGCACTACTCTCAAACATGCCAGACCAAGACATCCAACATCTCCAGAGAATTCAAAATATATCTGCAAGAATCACCGAACGGGCCAGACGCACATCCCACATCACACCAATTCTGCACAATCTACACTAGCTACCAATGGACAAACGAACTCATTTCAAAATTCTTCTCATGACCTACAAAGCTCTTCACGGACTTGCACCTTCCTACATCTCACTTCTTCTAGTTCAATACACTCCACGTCGCACCCTTCGTTCCCAGAACCAACACCTCCTGCACATACCCCGTGCTCGCACTCAGACATATGGACATAGATCATTCTCTTTCATCGCACCAACCCTCTGGAACAATCTGCCACTTCACATCCGGAAGGCATCAACACTATCTTCTTTTAGAACCGTACTTAAGACCCACTTATTTTCTAATTAGTTTCGTGTTTTTGTTCATGTTAAATTGACTGTATTATATTTACTTTTGAAATGTTTGTAAATATTGTAAAGCGCATAGGGAACCAATTTGGTTATATGCGCTATATAAGCTGAAATTATTATTATTATTATTATTATTAATACCACGACCTATCAGCACACCTGGTACCGGATTTACCCAAGTCTCGGCTCCACCACTGAAATAATCCTAGCACTCAAAGACTTAGTGATGGAGAGAGGTTGCTTTAATTTATCATTTATCAGGCTTTCAGTGAGCATGCGGCACATAGTGGCTTGTAAACTACTTGATGGAGAAAGCGTAGCCCCCAGAAATTCTACATTAATACCACGACCTATCAGCACACCTGGTACTGGATTTAGCCAAGTCTTTACTCCCCCGCAGAAATTAAACTTGCGGTTGACAAGTTAGTGATTGCATTTGCTTCAATTTATAATTAATCTTCCTTATGGTGCATATAACATTAACAAATTGTAAGGATTACTTTTAATGAAGAAATCTAGCAGAAGCATTGTATGAACTACTAAACGAAGGAATCGTAGCCTCATAGAACTTCTTCATAAATACCACTACCTATCACCTGGCACCAGATTCAACTATAAAGTCCTTACTCCCCCACAGAAATTATCATTGCAGTTGACAAATAAGTTAGGGTATTTGCCTTAATTAAAAAATTAATCTTGCTTTCCAGGGAGCATGCAGCATAAAATCTTTTAGGGATAATTTTTAATGGAGAAATCTAGCAGAAGCGTTGTATAAGTTACTAAATGAAGGAAGCATAGCCTTGGTTAAATGATAAATTAATACCAAAACCTTTATGAACACCTGGTAAGTGGTTCTACCAACCTTGCTGTTGACAAGTTAGTTTAATAGCGTATTTGCCTAAGTTCATAATTAATCTTCCTTTAAGGCAAGCATGCAGGATATGGGAATAATGGACATTTTCCTTACTTAGTACTGTAATATCTTGAGACAAATTTGTATAAGAAAACCGCAGACAAGTTTAAATTAACAAATTACAAAAGTTGTTTAAATACTATTAAAGCATAGCTAGGGACACCATTGTCACTGTACCTCAGAACAGCTTTCGGTTTCCCAATTTCCCTTCCGTTATAAAGATATGTATGATTGCAGTGTTCAAAAGAATCATTATCTAGTGGATAATTATAACTGTATACAAAGTTAGTGCAATCAGTTTGCAAATATTTCTTTGAATTTTCGCTCATTACTCATTTACTATGGAATTTTCACACATCACTCAGTGGATCACAGAAATACACATTTTTTATCAACCATTTGCCAGTTTTTGCACATGTCAACAAAGTTACTAGATCCCTTTAAACTAACCATCCCATATGTGCAATGCATCAGCCCTACCACAGTACACACCCCCTCACTTTTCACATTCAATTCCCAATTGGCCCAGGCTCAATGATTTGCGAGTAATAAGTCAGACGATCTGGATCTGTCAGCGGAGGCGACCAAAATCATCTGTCCCGCTGGCACGTGGCACCGGATTGTTAAATCATTTTGTAGTAGGATACTCGCCCCCCCCCCTCCCCCCCTCCCCCCCCCCCCCCCCCCTTCCCCCCACATATCCCACTAGCTTGTGGCATAAATTAGTATTGTTAAATCATGGATTGTACTTGGTCGACAGTCTCCCTAGTACAATATCATGATTAAATCTGCTTGCCCGATCGGGCCACCAAAATATGACTTTTATACATTTTTGCTGGCCCAAAGTGCAATTTCACTGGCCCCGGGCCAGCGAGCCAGTGCGCATGTCAACCGTTCAAAACCCTCTCACACCCCCCACCCCCACCCTGGTCTGCTCACACGTAGCACCAGGATTGTTATATAAGTTTACAGTATGATATACTCCTCCCAGCGCGCCCACCCCTTGACATTGGGATGTGACACCGCAATTGTTAGATAATTATTACCAAACAATAAACCCCTCCCCCCACTCCACTCCCCCGTCCACGCAAGCATGTGGCAACATGGATTGTTAAATCATTTTACAATACGACTCTCTCAAATTAACCAGACAAAGTGGTACACTGGTTTATCATTTGACCTATTTTTCAAATAACTTCAGCTATGTATTCAAATATCTCCAGGGTCTTTCAGGGTATATTGGCACCGCATCTTTCATTTCTGTTTAATAAGCTTTCCCAAACTGAATTATGAGACAACAAGCCTCGAGTCTGATTTATTAACCAATAGGTCTAAATAGTGTAACAGTAATTTAATGTGTTTGTGCATCATTAATTTTTCATATAGCTTACGTGATGTTCTAATCCCATACACTTTACTCCTTTAATGTTTGCTCCGATTTCTTAGGCTGATTTATGAGACATCAAGGCTTCCAGTCTAATTCATTAACCAATAGGTCTAAATAGTGTAACAGTAATTGCATGTTTCATGTACATGTAGCTTAAATCATTGCCTGCTAGACATTCACTCATTCATTCGTTCACTTTACTTGTTTAATTTAAAGATTGTCAAGTGAGGAGATGCTACATCGCAGACGGCCATTTTGAACCGGGCAAGTTTGTGCGCACTGCAGAACACTGAGCCAGTTGGTATTACACACCGTGGGCAAGGCGCTCGCAAGATGACACCGCACTTCGGATCTACAAAATCCGAACTACCTTTAATAAGGGTTGTCCCCCTGGGGTCCATTTCATAAAACACTTGCAATTGTTGTAACTATTTTGTCATCAGCCAATCAGCATGGAGCATTACAGTTGTTGCGATGGTAGTTACAATAATTGGACACTTACAACAATTGCAAGTGTTTTATGAAATGGGCTACTGATGTGGAACATTACAAATTAATGATGGAGGAAGCTTCTTTGCAAGTGCTAAATTACTGCACATTCCAAAAGGCAAAATATAAATTTGATATTCGATATTGAACTTCTTCATCGGTATTGGGAATATATACTTCATTAAACATTCATGATGATTGACAGCTACAGATGTGGAATTCGAAACATGTCACACACTGATACGCTTGTTGCAATTACCATGTGATGAAAAGGCGAGGTAATTTAGCTGAGGTGGGCCAGGGGGCAATACCCCCCCCCCCCCGCCCCCTCTCATAAAGGGGGGGGGGGGATATAATAATGATAATAATAACTATATATTTATAACGCTCACATCTGACAACATGCACACAATTAAGATAACACAATTGTTATGAGGGCACAGGCTACCCCCCCCCCCCCCCAGCCCCCTCTCATCAGAAACAACAATGCCCCCTTCTTTGATTATTCCCTGGTACACCATCTATGCCATTAAAAACGAGAAATACCATATGATGATAAGGGGTGAAAGATAAAAAGGCAACTGAAAGATGGGCTTTATTGAGATGACGTGTCCCATGTGGCACGTATCGCCAGCTGATATCGTGAACCCGATATGAACTTGTCACCGCATCAGGGTTCATGTTAGCCATGTGTGCGGGGATGACAATTATTATCATTTTTTTGGGGTAGGAAGGGTCTTTACTATTCAAACAACTTTGTTACATACTGCACATTTAAGAGAGCCTTGTATACTCATTGAGGACTGTACCAAAGATAACTAACATTGTCTTACACAGAGCATCTGGGCTGAAACGCTCAAATAAGCAAAGCAGAGTACATATACCCCCCCCCCTCCCCCCCCCCCCCCCCCCCCCCATTAAACCATAAAACTCTATCCAAACATATCTAGAGATCAGTGAAACTAGGGCTGGTCCTGCAACCTGTCATGATCGAGCTCTCACCCCCAGGTCCCACTATACACCTTCTCATCTACTGCCAAGTTGCTCAAATTACAGTAGATTTGGCAAGGGAATAGTGCATTAATGCAATCCTTACTCACACCAGCATAAACGTTTGATCCAAGGATATCTAGAGATCAGTGGAACTAGGGCTGGTCCGATGTCTTGCCGTAACCCTAGGTCTCACCCCTAAGTTTCCCTATCGACACGTACAGCTGTTGGTTTTGAATGACAGTATCCCTACTATCTCATTCAACTCTCCATCTCCTGCCAAATTGCTCAAATTACATTAGATTGGAAGGGCGATCAGTAATATTTATCCTAAATTACTACATGTACATGTATGTACAAGTGTGCAAAGAGGTCTATCCAAACATATCTAGAGATCAGTGGAACTAGGGCTGGACCTGCGTCCTGCCATGGCCGAGCTCTCACCCCCAGGTCCCACTATCAATATCAACCAGTCACAGGACACAGCCGCTTGCATTGGATGACAGTAACCCTACTATCTCATTCAACTCTCAATGTACTGCCAAATTGCTCAAATTACCACAGATTGGGAAGGGAGTGGTGCAGCAATGCCATCCTAACTCACACCACCATGAAGGCTTATCCAAGCATATCTAGAGATCAGTGGAACAAGGGCTGGTCTTGCATCGCATTTTGGCCAAGCTCTCACCCCCAGATCCCGCTATTGATATCTACTATCACAGGACACAGCTGTTGGTTTTGAATGACAGTATCCCTACTATCTCATTCAACTCTCCATCTACTGCCAAGTTGCTCAAATTACGATAGATTGGAAGGGCGATCAGTAATATTCATCCTATAATTACATGTACATGTACATGTATGTAGAAAGTGGGCAAAGATATCTAGAGCTCAGTGGAACTAGGGCCTGCATGCTTTGCCATGGCCGAGCTCTCACCCCCAGGTCCCACTATCAATATCTACTATCACAGGACACAGATGTTGGTTTTGAATGACAGTATCCCTACTATCTCATTCAACTCTTCATCTACTGCCAAATTGCTCAAATTACGATAGATTGGAATGGGTGCATCAGTAATGTTCATCCTTTAATTACATGTACATGTATGTAGAAAGTGGGCAAAGAGGTCTATCCAAGCATATCTAGAGATCAGTGGAACTAGGGCTGGACCTGCATGCTTTGCCATGGCCAAGCACTCACCCCCAGGTCCCACTATCAATATCTACTATCACAGGACACAGCTGACATTGGTTTTGAATGACAGTATCCCTACTATCTCATTCAACTCTCCATCTACTGCCAAATTGCTCAAATTACGATAGATTGGAAGGGGGATCAGTAATATTCATCCTATAATTACATGTACATGTATGTAGAAAGTGGGCAAAGAGGTCTATCCAAGCATATCTAGAGATCAGTGGAACTAGGGCTGGTCCCATGTCTTGCAGTAGCCCTAGATATAATCCCCAGTTTCCACTATCAATATCTACCACCGGACACAGCTGTTGGTTTTGAATGACAGTATCCCTACTATCTCATTCAACTCTTCATCCCCTGCCAAATTGCTCAAATTACGATAGATTGGAAGGGCGATCAGTAATATTCATCCTATAATTACATGTACATGTACATGTATGTAGAAAGTGGGCAAAGAGGTCTATCCAAGCATATCTAGAGATCAGTGGAACTAGGGCTCGTCCGATGTCTTGCCGTAACCCTAGGTCTCACCCCTAAGTTTCCCTATCGATATCAACCACAGGACACAGCTGTTGGCTATGAATGACAGTATCCCTACTATCTCATTCAACTATCCATCTACTGCCAAATTGCTCAAATTACAACAGATTGGAATGGGTGCATCAGTAATGTTCATCCTTTAATTACATGTATATGTATGTAGAAAGTGGGCAAAGAGGTCTATCCAAACATATCTAGAGATCAGTGGAACTAGGGCTGGACCTGCATATTGCCATAGCTGCTTGGTTTTGAATGACAGTATCTCTACTATCTCATTCAACTATCCATCTACTGCCAAATTGCTCAAATTACAACAGATTGGAATGGGTGCATCAGTAATGTTCATCCTATAACTACATGTACATGTATGTAGAAAGTGTGCAAAGAGGTCTATCCAAGCATATCTAGAGATTAGTGGAACTAGGGCTGGACCTGCATCTTGCCATGGCCGAGCATCTCACGCCCAGGTCCCACTATCGATATCTTCAACAAGACACAGCTGCTTGGTTTTGGATGACAGTATCCCTACTATCTCATTCACCTCTCTATCTCATTCACCTCTCCTGCCAAATTGCTTAAATTACAGTAGATTGGAATGGGTGCATCAGTAATGTTCTCTCTATCACTACAAAAAGAACAGAGAGGGGGAGGGGGGGGGGGGGGGAGTGGGCACTATTTCCAAAGAGGAAGTATATTGCAGCATAATTAAAGGTACTCGGTCATCAAATTAGGAAATTCTCAAGGGGCTGCACATCCTTACAGAACAAGGCAAAATTGTCCATGATCAAAACATTCGAGCAACTATCCATGCATGTGGTTCTATTCGGCGTGCACCACTCAAACTAAACGACTTCCAATACTTCTGTTGTTTCAAATGCTAGGGTTCAGGAAGCGGTCAATGACAATTTCATTAACTTCTAGTGGATTCTCATCAACCAAAACAAATATAGATTCATGGGTAAAAATAGAAAAGATGACTTTGCGAGAGGTTGTTCCATTCAAGGTGAAATTAACAGAGACAAGGGAATTTCATGAGTTTAGGGAAGGGATGGACTGAAGAGGATTGAAGTAAAGGTAGTATTCTTCTTTATACATGCACACCACTTATGAGAATCCCTTTTGATCAATTTCAATTTCGGCGCCTGGTTCAATTCGAGGTCACCACCAATATCATTACTTCTAGTGGGTTTCAACTCAATAGAGTCGATATACACCGCAACCAAAACAAAAATAGATAAGTTGACTTTGTGAAAGGTTTTTGATTCCAGGTGTGGAGGGGGAGGAATTAAGTGGGTTGAAATAAGGGTACTAGACAGTTTTTCTCCTCCATGCGCATCACTTCAGACAATTTCTGTCGCTCAAGTTTTGTTTCAGCTCCTGGTTCAAATCAAGGTTACTGACAAATTCTAACGACTAAACTGGAACAAAAATAGATAACATTTGAACATTATCTTCTCTTTTTTTTTTTTTTTTTTTTTATTTTAGCTTCAAGTTCGCCAAGAGTTCATTCACAATTACATTACTTCTAGTTGATTCCCATCCACAGAGTCGATACATACATTAACCAAAACAAAATTAGATACTGTATGTACATTAGGATAGATGATATGAGTAGATGACTTTTGAGAGAGGATTTTTTTATTCACGGTAGAATGAACGGAACCGGTGATACGAATGGGTATCATAGAAAAGGGAGAGAAAATGCAGAATGCAAGTTCAAAAGTTCAGGCGGTACCCTATCTCATGTTGTGATAGAAATACCATAAATAACCCCATTGATTGACTAGGGGAACCAGGTGGGCTTTTTACAAAGTCTATGGGGATTTCAGTATCTCAAAGGGAACGGGTTAAATAAATGAGGAGGATTTGATTTTGGTGTAACATGCATTTTCCATGGATCCTACACCAAGTATTTTCAAGACCTGTCCTAAGGGGGTTAATTCAAGAAGAAGAAAAAGAGATAACTAGGAATAAGATGGGTGGACAATTTCCTGAAAGAGTTTGATCCACTTGGACGGCTTGAACATGTGAGAGTGACAGAATGATTGAAAATAACAAGTTCTAAAGATCTGACTTTCTTCAATCTTATCTCTACTCCACATGGTATGATAATATATTCCATAACTATAGCGCCTAAATATGACTAATAATAATAATATATACACGCTTTACAATGATATTATTACCCGGCCATCGGATGCATACTGCAATCAATCCAGCACACAAAGTGCATGTCTTCCACTCCCTGGGGAGCATATATTTGTTTAAATCCTGATTCCTGATGAGGATGGTTCCCCATGTTTATCTGGCTAGGCCTATATTCATACAACCTCGCCAGCTTAGTTGCATGCTAAGCCCTATTTTGGATGGTGCGGCATGAATTAAACACATTGGCCCGAATTCTCATCAGTGTCTCAACTTGAGCCCAGCCTAAAAAGACAAAGACTACCGGTATACCAGTTAAACCATTTTATGAATACAGGGCCCTGGAGTCTATGGCAAATAGATGTTATAAAATCTAAATCAATGGCTTCACACAACACATACATTCTCCATCTAAGACCTCAGCTCAATATGCATCACTGTCCTTTAAAGGGATCTAGTAACATTGTCCAAATCCACAAATCTTACTTAGAACTCTAGTGGTGAACATTCATACCTTGTTGCATTCGTATTACAAATTAAGAAGTGTGGAACAGGTTTTGGTGTTTCTAATTTCCCTTTCGTTAAAAAGATATTCACAATTGAAGTCTTCAGATTTTTAACAACCCACTGTAAAGTTATAACTGCATACAAAGTCAGTAGAATGAGCTAGTGAATATCACTGTGCATTATCGCTCATTACTTGGCCATATAATATCCATTTAACGTGATATTTTCACACAAAACCCAGTGGACATATCAGATCACAACAAAACACAGTTTATCAACCCTTCAACAGTTTTTGCACATGTCAACAAAGTTACTAGATCCCTTTAATGGGTTAATCAGTCTTTATGTTAGTCCGTGCTGTCATTTGGACCACAGCAGAAAGAGAAATAAATAGAATGCAATTAGATCCGACTTTATTGCTTTATATAGAAGTGATAAGGAGAGATAACAATAAACATGTGCCATCTGACATGGTACAGATGGTAACATATTATGTGTGTGCGTCTGTGTTTATGTGACTGTGTGTGTCTGCGTGGGTGTATGTGTTTTCTATAGAACAGGCTCTATCATGTACATGACAGAAGAAAAAAAAGGATTAAGATCATTCTGTGTGTGTGTGTGTGTGCCTGCGTATGCATGTGTGTGCAAGTGCATGTTTGTAGGAGTGTGTGTGTGTATGTGTGTGTGCGTGCATTGTTTGTGTGTGTGTGTTTGTTTGTTTGCGAGTATGTACGTGTGTAAGATAAGATTACATGGAGTAAAATTGCTGTGAAACTAGTGGTTAGTATGTGTAAGAACGTTTGACTATACCTCTATATGCGAAGAAGCATCGTGATTTAATTAAAACTTAATTATACTGCATAATCGATAATCATTATCTTTGCATAATATACATTAGCTCTGCGGGGAGATAATAATTAATCAACACTAATAGTAAAAGCCACATGTGCACTAAAAATAAATCTCCACACATAAAATTAAATTTAAAAAACACTAATATATTGTATAATATCAAAAGTTTGTCACATTTTCATCCAAAATCTAATTTTAAAAAATCACTAACATTATTAAATACATCCATTAACCAATTGAAGACAATTTGATTAAGTATAACACATTCTCCATATAACCCTACCAGAGTATATTTGGGACTCATCCTGAATAGGTTAACACTATTTTTTTAATAAGGCCTGCCACCTTTTAAAAAATCTCATACACGGCCTTCAACAGTCTATTTCAAGCAGCAAACTCGTTAAATGAAAACCGAGGTTTAATTATACCACAGCAGAAGATGCGAGTCTGCGACTTCAATTAATATCTAGCCTTAATAAGTAATTAAGAAGTAATCTGCAAATGGAAGTTGTGCTATTTTTATCTCTCGGTCTTAATTCTTCATCATTATTCTTCTGACGATTTAAAGATCACTGCACTGTAGCAATGGGTTATTGTGAAAAGGGCATAAACAGAGGGTAAAGAACTATGGTAGATTTGCCAAAAAATACCAGGGCTCCGTTGCAGAAAGAGGTACAATCGATTGTAAGTTACAATTAATTGTAAGTCAGATCATGTGTTCTCAATGCGCGAATCTGATTGGTTGGAACGCGCAAAGTTTCTGACTTACAATCAATTGTAACTTTACAATCGATTGTATCTCTTTCTGCAACGGGACCCAGGTCTCATAAGTAGTATGAAACCTAAACGATTAATTACCCAATTTTGTACAAAACAAATTTGGAAATCTAGAACAAGAAACAATAGGAAGAAAACAGAGGAGAAATAATTATAAAGAGAGATGACCAAGAACATAGAAGAAATAAAGAAGAAGAAAAAACAGAGACTGTTTTTTACAACACCACTGAAGATTTTTCAGTGGATTTCAATTAATATATAACCTTAATAAGTAATTAATACAAAGTAATTAACATATGGACATAATGCTATTTTTAAACTCTGGTCCTTAAATTAATTAAATATCATAAGTCTTTAATAACAAGGCAAATGTGACTGCACGTTACCTTTCTGAAAAACAGTAAGAGCTTACAACAAGAGCCCCAGGGGGGCACGACGCTCACCTGAGGTCAATCAATTCACATCTGGCGCATGTTCTCTCTGCATATACATTGTATGTATAAGGAGAAAAAGATCTTTGAATTTTATACATTTTTTATCCTTGGGGGCCCTCCAATTAGACTCCACTAGAAGCCAAATAGTAACATTTAAACAACTTGGGAACTCCTACCACTAAGAATGATTTCAACAAAGTTTGGTTGACATATAATTATTCAATTGGAAGAAAAAGACAAAAATGTTAATTTCTCTTGGAAGTCCCCCCCCCCCCCCCCCCCCCCTCCCAACATATTACCCCCCACAGAACCCCTCAGGGGCCATCGAAAGAAATGTCATGAACTTTCATTCTTTTTCAAAAGAGGCATCTATAAACCAAATATCAGGTCTTTAATACTTCTGTATCTTGAAAAGAAGGATGTTTAAAAATGTACATATTTTTACACTAGGTGCCCTCCCCTAGGGCCCCCTTGGCAGTCACATCCATCATTTTAGCAACTTTTGTTCCTCTACCCCTAAGGATGTCAAGTTTGGTTAGAATCCAATCATTGGTTCTTGAGAAGAAGATGAAAATGCATATTTCCTATGGTAGGGCCTCAAAAATATTGTTACCCCACAGGTCCCTTATGGTGCCACCCACAAAAATCTTGTGAACAATTTTCATTCTTCATCAATAGAGGCATCTAAATGTGAAATATCAGGTCTGTCATACTTTTAGATCTTGAGAAGAAGATTTTAAAAATTTACATATTTTTTACACTCAGTCCCCTCCCCCAGGGCCCCCTGGGGGCTACGCCCACCATTATAGCACATTTTGTTCCTCTACCCCTAAGGATGATTCCTGTCAAGTTTGGTTGGAATCCAATCATTGGTTCTTGAGAAGAAGATGAAAATGCATATTTCCTATGGTAGGGCCCCCCAAAAAATGTTACCCCCACAGGGCCCTTATGGGGCCACCCAAAAACATCTTGTGAACAACTTTCATTCTTCATCAATAGAGGCATCTACATATGAAATATCAGGTCTGTCATACTTCTGGATCTTGAGAAGAAGATGTTTAAAATTTACATATTTTTTACACTTGGTGCCCTCCTCCAGGGCCCCCCTGGGGGGCCACGCCCACCATTTTAGCAACTTTGGTTCCTCTACCCCTAAAGATGATTCCTGCCATGTTTGGTTGGAATCTAATCATTGATTCTGGAGAAGAAGATGAAAATGTATATTTCCTATGGTAGGACCCCCCAAAAAACTGTTACGCCCACAGGACCCTTATGGGGCCACCCACAAAAATCTTCTGAACAACTTTCATTCTTCATCAATAGAGGCATCTAAATATGAAATATCAGGTCTGTCATACTTCTGGATCTTGAGAAGAAGATATTTAAAATTAACATATTTTTTACACTTGGTGCCCTCCCCCAGGGCCCCCGAGGGCCACGCCCACCATTTTAGCAACTTCGATTCCTCTACCCCTAAGGATGATTCCTGCCATGTTTGGTTGGAATCTAATCATTGGTTCTGGAGAAGAAGATGAAAATGTATATTTCCTATGGTAGGGCCCCAAAAAAAACTGTTACGCCCACAGGGCCCTTGTGGGGCCACCCACAAAAATCTTGTGAACAACTTTCATTCTTCATCAATAGAGGCATCTACATATGAAATATCAGGTCTGTCATACTTCTGGATCTTGAGAAGAAGATGTTTAAAATTTACATATTTTTTACACTTGGTGCCCTCCTCCAGGGCCCCCCTGGGGGCCACGCCCACCATTTTAGCAACTTTGGTTCCTCTACCCCTAAAGATGATTCCTGCCATGTTTGGTTGAATCTAATCATTGATTCTGGAGAAGAAGATGAAAATGTATATTTCCTATGGTAGGGCCCCCCAAAAAACTGTTACGCCCACAGGGCCCTTATGGGACCACCCACAAAAATCTTGTGAACAACTTTCATTCTTCATCAATAGAGGCATCTAAATATGAAATATCAGGTCTGTCATACTTCTGGATCTTGAGAAGAAGATGTTTAAAATTTACATATTTTTTACATTTGGTGCCCTCCCCCAGGGCCCCCCCTGGGGGCCACGCCCACCATTTTAGCAACTTTGGTTCCTCTACCCCTAAATATGATTCCTGCCAAGTTTGGTTGGAATCCGATCATTGGTTCTGGAGAAGAAGATGAAAATGTAAAAAGTTTACGGACGACGGACGACGCACCGACGGACGACGCACGACGGACGACGGACGACGGACGACGGACGACGGACGACGGACGACGGACGACGGACGACGGACAAAAAGCGATCACAATAGCTCACTTGAGCCTTTGGCTCAGGTGAGCTAAAAAGGTAGAAATCTATGCCAAATATATTTCACTGTTACATTTTTTTTTCTCCCAATAATCAATATCAATTCTAAGCAGAAAATTACACAATTTCACAAAAACAAAATTGTGTTTTGTGAGAAAACAAATTAAAAGAATGCTAAGACC
This sequence comes from Echinarachnius parma, assembly GCA_037951105.1. Lineage (NCBI taxonomy): Eukaryota > Metazoa > Echinodermata > Echinoidea > Clypeasteroida > Echinarachniidae > Echinarachnius > Echinarachnius parma. Next base: position 95,676 of record JBAMJV010008078.1, read on the forward strand.
AAAAGAAAAACCAAAAGATGAAGAGAAAAAAGGGAGTGGACAAAAAAAAATGACATGAAGAGAGGTAGATGATAGGAGGAGAGAATTAAATGCAAAAAATGAAGCTACAGGAAACTGCAAAGTGAAAGAAGAAACAAATGTTTAACCTGTTCAGGACTGGTCCCAAAGATACATGTACTTGGTCCAGGGTGCATCAAATGATGCATTTCTTGAAAAGTATTTGCCATTTTCATCTCACTTATAAAAGCAATGACCCAATCGTTTCTTCCCCCGCAAAGCTTTCATTCTTTTAATGTATGTTTATGGAAATTGTTTGTAATCACATATAAAGTGGCAATTAGTCATAAAGTCATTAAACAAATTAATTAATTTCATCTTGTAAAATTTATAAAATTTCTGCGAGGAACACCTTGGAAAAAATGTATGTTATTAAAAATTAATTCACTTTGAAGCTTTGCGATTTAATTCCACTTTCTCTCAAATTTAATGATTTTGTACTTGTAAAATGTAAACAAATTTCTTCGCGGCACACCGGGAAACCACATTAACATCATTACAAATTGAATAACTTTGAAGCTAAGTGAATAAATTCCAATTTCTCTAAAACTTCATAATGATTGCAATTTGCAAGTAGATATTAAAAGGAATCTAATTCAAGCCCAGAGGGATTTATGGCATGAACCAATGGTAATAAAACCGGGGGAAATAGCGCAAATCTTGTATCAGTTTCTTACTTTCGTTTCCAAATATGTTCTGATTTCTCACTGTAATCTAATAACCAGAAAAAAGTTTACAAACCTTTTTTTGTCGAACTTCTTCAAATTTTGTAAAGAACTGATAAATCATATTTTTATCTTTCCCTATCTCGCAAACCAGCATTTTTTTCAAAGAAAAAAACTTTCCTTCATTTAATACAAACAACAACATTCATTTTGTTCATATCACACATTAAGACATTCAGTACAGGTCCACGAGATAATCTGGCTGAAGTTTCAAAAACAGTTTTGAACTGGTTAACCAAACTATTAGGCCTGTAATAATAAAAACTGACTAAGATATAAACAATACATGTATTTTTACAATAAATCATGCCACGAATGAAGCATGTGAAAACTCAAAATAATTTACTGTTCTGCATAATATAATTTGTCTGTGGCCTGGTGTCCAGTTTAATTGCACTTGTTCCCACTTTAGAAACAATTGAGTTTAGCACCAACATAATTATTCTTATGTCTCTTTTTGTCTATGGTACGGTTATACTATTATATGAGCGTATGCATGCATATTTCAGCCACTTTTGCATTGGTCCTTTTTTCTATTACTCCAGGAAAGGGTATTACATACAATTTGGAACAATGATTTGAAAAGTGTATTACATCTGATTTATTGTATCATTTCCCAGTCTTATGAATATGTAGGATTGCGAACATAGACTGAATATTCTTGTGTCTCTTTGTCTATGGTACGGTAATAAAGCATCTTACAATTCGATGTGTATATGCTTGCATACTTTAAGAACTTTTGCATTGGTCCCTTTTTTTCTATTACCGTACTCAATGAAACTGTATACAATTTGGAACATCAATTTTAAAGTGTATTACATTAATTTATTGTGTCAATTCCCAGTCTTATGAATATGTAGGATTGCGAACATAGACTGAATATTCTTGTGTCTCTTTGTCTATGGTACGGTAATAAAGTATCTTACTATTTGATGAGCATTATGCATGCATACTTCAGCAACTGTTGCATTGGTCCTTGTTTTTCTATTATTCTAAGAAATGGTATACAATTTGGAACCTTGATTTGAAACATGTATTACATCTGATTTATTGTATCATTCCCTGTCTTATGAATACTTAGGATTGCGATCATAGACTGAATATTCTTATGTCTCTTTGTCTATGTTACGGTAATAAAGTATCTTACTATTTTATGAGCGTATGCATGCATATTTCAACCACTTTCGCATTGGTCCTTTTTTCTATTACTCCAGGAAAGGGTACATGATTTGGAACAATGAATGATTTGAAAAGTGTATGACATCTAATTTATTGTGTCGATTCAGTCTTGTGAATAGGTAGGATTGCGAACAGAGACTGAATATTCTTGTGTCTCTTTGTCTATCCCCGTGTTCACACACAAAAATGTCATCCCTTAATCATGACTAAAGAATCAGCAGCTGACTATAGAATCAGCTGCTGATAAGCTATACGATGAAATTCGTGTGTCTGAACGCTGACTAACGAGACGACGTATCGTTAGTCATGACTAACGAAACACTGGTTTTATTGTCGTTTCGTACAAGAGCTGACTATAGAATCACGCTCTTTTCGTGTGTGAACAACGATCGCTCGCTTAATCATGATTAGCTATACGACTCGTAACTAACTGGGCGTGGCTTAACGTGAACGTTCGCGCGCACAGGACAACACACTGCGCAGTAGCAAACTGCGCACTTATACGATGTTCGGTGCACCTGGAAGCCAGCTGTTGTGGAATCTTGGCTGTGTGTGTGAACGTAAGAGGTAGTTTGGTTTAATCATGACTAACAATACGTCGTATCGTTAGTCATGATTCTTTAGTCATGATTAAGGGATGAAAATGTTTGTGTGTGAACACGCTGTAAGGTACGGTAATAAAGTATCTTACTATTTGATGAGTATTATGCATGCATACTTCAGCAACTGTTGCATTGGTCCTTGTTTTTCTATTATTCTAAGAAATGGTATACAATTTGGAACCTTGATTTGAATAGTGTATTACATCTGATTTATTGTGTCGATTCAGTGTCTTATGAATACGTAGGATTGCGATCATAGACTGAATATTTATGTGTCTCTTCGGTTATGGTAGGGTGATAAATTACTTCAGTGTGTTACATGCATACATAATGCATAATGCATACATATTTCTGACACTTTCTCTTTTGCTCTATAGGTCCTGTAAAGCTAAACAATTTAGAAACTTTATTTGAAAAGTGTGTATATTACATCTGATTTATAGTGTCTATGTACTGTCTGGAAGTCTTGTGAATCAGTAGCATTATGATCGTACGCCAAATATTCATACGTCTAATAAATTATCTTACTGTATTTTGTGCCCGTGTATGCATATACGTTATCTGCCACTTTATGTTTTGCATCAGACCTTTTTCCGCAAATCCAAGACCATTTTTATAAACAGAAATGAATCTGTATATTCTGACTAATGATAACAAAAATAAAGTAAAAGATAAACATTGTATTCCACATTCTACAGCTTCCACGACCCATCATTGCACATTGTCTTGTAACATTCCGGTCTCAGCCAATTTATGCAGAGACTGTTTTTAATAAAAGAAAGTCTTTTTACCTACAAAATACAAGACCATTTTTTTTATAAACGGAACTGAATCTGTCAAACTGATTAATGTTAAAAGGGTTGAAGTCAAAGATAAACATTGAATTCACTGACTCATTGTACTTACTTTGTACATGGCATAAAATTATCCCGTAGAAAATTTCATATCTGAACACTTCAATCGTAAATATCTTTTGAACAAAATAGAAATTTGAAAAACCAAAACCATTTTTTATGTACGGAACTGAATCTGTCACACTGATGAATGTTAAAAGGGTCGAAAGTAAAAGATAAACATCGTAATCCACGTTGATAGCCTTTTACCGCTTCCCCGATCCATCATCGCGCATTGTTTGAATTGCAATTGTAATGATGTCTTGCAACGTTCCGGTCGTTGCCGCCATCAAACTTTATAGGCACCATCTGTTGTTAGCTGCATTCTTTTAAACCGTTCCCTACTAGAGTTTGCAATCCTCATAGAGTTAATACAGGGCCCACCAGGTTCCTGTATGAAATGGGTTAACCTGTTCCCTACTAGATGTTGCAATCATCATAGAGTTTATACATGGCCCACCAGGTTCCCATAGGCAATGGTTTAATTTCTTTATTTTATTGGTTTTGCTTTATTATCGCTGATTCAATACAAAACATTCCACACTCGCATCTGTTACTGTTTCTTTCTTTAAATATCTTTTCGATAAATATTTAAAATTTAGCTATCATGCGCAATAACTCACTTTTTATTATTTACGTGCTACTGTCGCAAGTATCAAAACGACAGATAACACGTGCTGACATTTGTTATTTGTAAGTTTCTTTCTTTAAAAAGCTACTTTTTATCTTTGTTAGTTTAGCGGTATTAATGTGAGGAGATAGTACATGACAGACAACACATGCCAACATTTGTCTCTTTTAAATGTCCTAACAAAAAATAATTTTGTCTTATGTAAAAATATATTTTCATTAGTTTTAAACATTCTTTTACATTACAATTAACTCATTCTATTAGTCATGTGTTATTGTTGCATAATATATAAAACAATCTTGCTGATTTCAAGTACTGGAATTACATATGATGACACACGCGGTACCCCGGGGTACCGCGTTGTGTAGCGCCATCTTGCGTCCAACCGTACCGCAGCTATTGCGTTGTGCATGCAGTGCAGCGCGCAATTGTATGCACGCTATACCCACAGTACAGCCCTAAAAATTAAATAAATAATTAAACAAAATGGCGGATTTTCGTCTGGTACCCCGGGGCACCGTTTATGTCATCATATCCTCCCAATAAATTATGACTGGAGTTATATATCCTCCCAATAAATTCTTATTTTATTACATTTGTTGCAAGTATCACCAATGGCATATGATGACATAAATGGTACCCTGGGGTACCAAACGAATATCCGCCATTTTGTTTAATTATTTATTTATTTTTTAGGGCTGTACCAGGGTATAGCGTGCATACAATCGCGCGCTGTACTGCATGCACAACACAATAGCTGCGGTACGGTTGGACGCAAGATGGCGCTACACAACGCGGTACCCCGGGGTACAACGGTACCCCGGGGTACCGCGTGTGTCATCATATTGTTCTTCTTGCCCATTATAATCTGCATACATGATCTTTATTAATTTTTGTTCAAATTGTACAATGTCTAGAACAATCATCTAAAGTGATGTTTTTTGTTCATTTCTTGAACTTGTTGATAACAACAACACCTACTGGCACTTTTTTAATGGTAGCATTAGAGTTTAGAACTTGGAAGGATGCCAAACCAGTATTTAGCCATCCAGGGTAACTGAATAACTAAGAGGGAGATGTGATGCGAAAGCAAAAGCAAAAGTGGAGAAATTGGGTAATTTACGAAGAAGTCATGAAATTAATATTGCCATGTTTTATCCCGTACCTGAAACTGAAAATTGATTTATATCTTCAATGTCTGTGGCGTTGAGCTATAAATCCTGATCACAGGAAAACTGTTCGATGAGTCAATCACGCATATCGAAAAGACTCAGAACGCAAGCGATTACTGTATACATGATCCTATGTGCGCTTGGCTACTATTATTCTATTATCTCAAATCCAAGATTTAATGTAAAAGTCGGAGTGAAAACATTAGGTAATTTACACAAAAAAAATCACGAAATGAATACTGCCATGTATTTCCTGCCCCCCGCATCTTGCATGAGAAAATTAACGCTCCTAGTAAATAGTTATCGTTTTTGCATGGCTTCGCTTGTTAACAAGTACTGAGAAGGTTGGTCGGACTCTAGCGAGAAAAAAACATCAGCACATATCTTCAAGTCCCAGACAGAGCGTGTATCACCTTTCATACAATTCTTGAAAAAGCCCCAAAGCAATAATAATATTATGGGGACTTCAGTGAAATACTAGCCCACGCCTTTCTATGTAATCATCAGCAGAGACGCCTAGAAAACATCAAGCCCAAGATAACAAATGCATGACATTTGATAGTATTCTTTGTTGTTGCAAAGTAGTCAGTTTCATGTCTTGGATATGATTATTTGTATTTAATAGTGTAAATGAGCTTACAGAGAAAACCCAGAGATAACTTGAAAACATCACCCTCAAATCAAACATAAATGACATTTGATAGCGTTCCCAAGAATGCCTGAAAGAATGACATTTCTCGTATCTGAAAGATTATCAAAATGGACTTGTTATTACAGAGAATGTCTACATCCATAATGAAATTACCAGCAAAGACACCTAGAAAACATCCGCTCAAAATAAAACATACATGACATTCAATAGTAGTCCTAAGAATGCTACAAAGAATTACATTTCTCTTCTTTATAAATATTAAATGGACTTGTTATTACAGAGAAAAAAACATAAACACACATTTGTAAGAATGCTCAAAAGAATTACATTTCTTGTATATGAAATATTAAATGGACTCGCTATTATGTCGAAAGATCATAAACACAACTCTCGACCTAATTTTCAAAAAAATTATCTGGCAAACAAGCAGTTGTATGAAATATTACACCTGTTTTGGAATGGTTGCCTAAGCGCTCTCAAAAATCCTGCCCTAGATAAAGCACACGTTATGACATTTGATACGATTCTTCAGCTTGCTTGGAAGTGGGCAATTTCCTATTAAACCCGTTCAGGACTGATTGATTTTGCTATAACATGTATTCTCCATAGACGCAAACCCTGGGTATTTACGGGACCAGTCCCGAATGGGTTAAATTTTAATCACCAACGTGACCCAATTGAAATATTAGATCTGTTGGGACATTATTGCGTTTCATACAAGTCTTTCGAATTCGCTGACGAGGTAACACAATTAATTGTGTAGTTGATATCCAGACAGCTGTAAAGACCCAATTAAAAAATTGGATTTCTATTAAAATAAAATACTGAATTAATTGTGTATTTGATAACCTGTGAGCTGTAAGGACCCAATTAAAACATTAGATATCTTTTGGAGAATCAAATTCTGAATTAATTGTGTATTTGATAACCTGTGAGCTGTAAAGACCCAATTAAAGAATTGGATCATTATTGAAACAAAATACTGAATTAATTGTGTAGTTGATAACCAACCCAATTAAAAGATCTGTAGCCCATTTCATAAAACTGTTGCAATTGTTGTGTAAGTATGCGATTATTGTAACTACCTTGGCAACAGCTGTAATACCCCCATGCTAATTGGCAGTTGACCAAATAGTTGCAATAATTTGACACTTACAACAATTGCAAGTGTTTTATGAAATGGGCTACAGATCTATTTTGAAATAAAATACTGGGTTTTATTCATCAGCTTTTCATCGAAAGGCATTATTGCATGTCATATGTCTTTCAGAAATTGATGACCAGTTGACAAACAGAATAGGTGATCGTAAAAGAGCTGGAATTATCCAATTAAAGCATTGGATCTCTATTGAAATACAATATTGCGTTTCATTCAAGTCTTTGTACATGGTGTTATCATTGCAGTAAACTTTATATCGTCAAGGATATATCATTAAACATAATTAAACTGTGTCAAAAAAACATTATGGCATGTCATAAGTTTTCAACTCTTTTGATAAGTTAAATCACTGTAGCTGTTTTATAAAATATTGGGTCTCTATCAAAATACAATATTGCTTGTCATTCAATCTTTATCAGTGTTACACAGCAGTTATCTGCTTGTATATTGCGACGGAGACAACATTAAAAATAAATAACTTATCAATATCAAAAAACATTATTGCATGTGACAAGTCGTCCACATGGCTCACAAGTTAAATCACTGGTCGATAGTCAAAGAGAAAGAAAGTAAAGACCCAATTAAAATATTAGATCTCTAACAAATTACAACATTGTATGTCATTCCAGGTTTATTGGTGTTTGACAGCATTGAACTGCTTGTATATGCAAGGAAACCCAAATGAAAATATTTGATCTGAAAATAAAATGAAAACAAAATTGCGTTTCATTCAAGTCTTGTTGGTAATGTCATTGCATATTACTGCATGTTTATTGCCAAGGTAACCCAAATGATAATAATATTGGATCTGTATAAAAAACACATTTTGCATTTCATGTTTCCAACATGACTGACAGGTTCAATAATTACTCGATCGTCAAGGGACCGAATTGGAAGATTGCATAGATCTGTTATCAAAATATGTTATTGCCTTTTCATACAAATCTTGTTGGTGTTTGACTGCAGTAAAGGGTAACCATATCACCATGGTGATCCGTCCAAATAACGGATCAGTTACTCGTAGGTCCATTCTGATCTGATCGTCGTAGCGAAAAGACCCACTTAAACTATTGGATATCTGTATTGATGTATACTGTACATTATTGAGTTTTTATTAAAGTTTTGTCTGTCTCTAGTAAGCTGTAACCAAATAACCAAGGAGACTTAAGGCAAAATATTTGATCAGTGTTTAGAAGACATTATTGCATTTCATAAGTCTCCCAAATGATTGACGCGTTCAATCGTAACCTAATCATTGAGGAAGACTTCGGTATCGAAATACAATATTGCATTTCATTCAGGTATTGTCTTTGGATCTTGGATTTGATGCCTCCGGAACATTCCACTGGGGAATTTTTAACTCGAGGGTAGTCCTAATCATTGAGGAAGACTTCGGTATCGAAATACAATATTGCATTTCATTCAGGCATTGTCTTTGGATCTTGGATTTGATGCCTCCGGAACATTCCACTGGGGAATTTTTAACTCGAGGGTAGAAGGAGGTTTTGTAACCTGTTCACAAAATATGTGTGAGAAATTACAGACAAAGTTAATTTGTAACTTTGTACCCACAACAAATTGATGCCGGTCCCTCTGGGAGAACAGAGCAAAAGAGCACAGAAGAGGCTAACCTTGATAAATAAGACTACAAAAAAACAAAAAACAAAAACAAAGGAGAGAGACTCAATCAAACTATTGGATTTCAAATCATGATATTGGAGGTTTATAATGGTAAGGCCAAGGTAATGAAGGCACGAGCCCCCCACACTCCCCCTCCTCACCACACACACACACACATGCTCACACAATAGTTTGACCAAAAGGGATATAAAATGGGTAAGAAAATCTGTTACGATAGAAACATGGACCAGGTTACGATCGTCTGAATCTTTCTTAGTTATGATTGAAGTGTTCAGATTTTTAATCATCCACTGGATAATAACAACTGTGTGCAAAGTTTGTGCAATGCGTTAGCACATTATACAAAGATATCACTTTGCATTTTCGCTCATTACTCCGTCACAGGATATTCATTTACCACAAAATGTTTACACATGACTCAGCGGACATATCAGATCACAGAAATACAATATCTTATCAACCCTTCTTCATTTTTTGCACATTTATGTCAACAAAGTTACTAGATCCCTTTCAATACATAGACTGTGCTCCCCTATTCAGTCAACCATACTATGCCACTGTATATGAAGAGCTTAATTCCAGAAGGTGCTAAATCCACTTTTTCAAATTTGGAGAAAATCAGGTTTCTTTGTCCAACTTTGTACACATGCCTATAGTAATATGAAAATGGAACATTCCATATTTTGATTTTGATTGTGTAATTTGTCCTAAAATGTGGATATCTAGATAGCTACGTAGCTTATTACTGTGCTGGTATCGTTAACTCAATTTTGATGGAAAGTGGATTTAGGGTCTTTTGGAACTAAAGCTCTTCGTATATTGGGTTGACATATCTCACATCAAAACAGGTCACATTTATGAGGGGAAAACCCCAAACCACAAATTCTGGAGATGCCAAGAAATTAAGTACTGTCATTTGGTATCTAAATGACTTGCACGTTACATATGCTCGTGAGTCAAAGTAAGTAGCCGAGCTATCGAATCTAGCAGGTCCTTCCTCAGGGCTGAAATGACAAGTACATTTTCTTTCATGCACAAGAAAGTAGTAACTTTTTAAAATGTCACCATGGTCTTTCTTTTTTGGAATATTGAAATATCACTTAACATTGAGAGTTGCGATGCTAATTATTCTGGTTCAAGCTATTATAAGACCTTTACTTACGCATCAAACAAAAGTTTCTGACCTGAAAAACAACAATTTGTTTTCAATTTTCATTAATCATTTCTTCTCAATCACTATTTCGTTAAGAAATGATATACTTTATCTATCCAATTAAGTACAATTATTGAAATTAGTCTAGAATATTATGCAGTAATAAACAGAAACATTCCAATCAATAATATTGTCATGGTAATGAAGCCTTATTGTGTTTTCTTTGCAATATCTTAGCCTCGATCCATACGGTAGAATACCAAAAATTAGTCTTAATTGTTATGTAATGATGTATAAACCATTCTAATCATTGATATTGTCATGGTATTGAAGCCACGCTTTTTTGTTGTTACATCTAAGCCTCTAATTATGATTAATAATGTTTCAGCTTCAAGAGCAAAGCTTGTTAATCATTCTGATTAGGATAATTAGCCCTCTTCATCGCTAGCGAATAACAAAGAAAATTACAATGCATCTAATGAAAGCAAAAGAAAACAAAATTATGCTTTCATTAAAGGGGTTTATTAACCTTGTTGACATTTGCAAAGAGTGATGAATGGTTGATAAAATGTGTATTTTTGTGATGTAATGTGTGAAAAATTCATGTTAAATGGATATTATATGGCCGAGTAATGGGCAAAAATGCAAAGTGATATTCACTAACCCATTGCACTTACTTTGTACACAGTTATAACTTTCCAGTGGATAATTAAAACTCTGAAAATGTCATTCATAAATATCTTTCTAATAAAAGGGAAATTTTGAAATCCAAAACCCGTTTGATGCTTCTACTGGCAATACAAATACAACAAGGTATCAGAGAACCACTAGAGAGATCTAAGTAAGTTTTGTGGATTTTGACAATGTTACTAGATCCCTTTAATGAAAACTTTGGTGTGGGTGGAACCGGTGCAAGCAAATATCTTGCACTCAGCACCCTCCCACACAAACTTCTCTATCTCATACAAGACTTTTCAAGGTTAATTTTTGGTGTCAAGTCATTTAAATTGTATTCCACGCGAGGCTTTACCCTGAAATTTCAATTATTCATGGGTGAAACTCGCCACTTATACATAGATGGTGAACAATTGTATCGGATGACGAGAGCATGTGGATCAACACATTCATGAAGTCAGTTGGGTTGGATCAATACGTTAGATGGGGACAAACGGAGAATAGTAAATCTGAGAATATTTTGTATACATTTTCTTTGGTGTCCTTCACTAGGCTTACGTGCCGGCAAAGTGTGTCAGAATTGGAATCTGTAATGGATCCTAATTTGATATGGATCAATTAATTCAGGCACAACTATCACAAAATGAAAAAAATGCTTTTGGTGGCCCTGACGGGCCATCAAAATATGGACATGCATTAGCATGAACCTTAAACCAAACCAAACAATTACAAAAGAGACTGACACAATTTTACTCTATTTTATTGAAATTGTTTACAGAAAACAAAACTTTGTTTTTGTTTTCCTTTTTTTTCTTCTTTTTTTTTTTTTTTTTTTTTTGGGGGGGGGGGGGGGGGGGGTCCACCAAAAATGGGAAAATCTAAGATTGTGGTGGCCTATTAAATAAAGGGGCCACTAGAAAGAAAGAAAAGGTAATGCAGAACAGTGAGAACACTGAATTAAGCATCCAAAAGTTTGAAAGAAACTTATGTAAAGAAGTGTGGCAAAATCTTTATAAGATGTGAAGTTAGTGCATTTAAAAAACACTTCTACAGTATGAAACTTTGAATGTTCCTTAACAAATCCTATTTATTACCTGAAACACATTTTGCAATGATCCAAAGCTAGCCTAATAGAGGGCGCTTCATGAAATAATTTTGGAACTTGCAAAATCTTCATTAGATATTAACTTATTGCCCAAATCAAATGATCAAGGCATAATTTTACGAACTAGTAAAAGCAAGAGTTTACAGTAACGCACACTTTTTTTATTTGCAAATTAAGTTCTCAAGGACCTATCATAAGGAACGTGCAAAAATGTGTTGATGTTATACAATCTACGGTTTACGGTAACATATGTTTTTAATTTGCAAATTAAGTTCTTCGAGGACATATCATTATGAACATGCAAATTGCTTTTCCCCCCTTTCATCTGGATGAAAAATTAATGGTACAACATTTTCCCCTTGATCCGTAATTTTTCATTTTTAATCCACCCACGAGTAAAGTGCATGAACATTAAGTATGGATTTTTTTTTCATTATTAATCTGCCCACACGCAAGAGTACATAAACCTCATTATAGGTTAAGCTTCTGCGTACTAAAAAGTATCCAAGACTCTTTATTAAGATCAAAATTCCAATCATGATTCCAATCAGGATTCAAGATTCATAAATAGGTTATCAAATTATCGTTGGTTTGCAATCCACAAATAAAAAAATAAAAAAATTGCAATTAATATGAATATCTAAATATTACATGTCATATTCATACCACATTGTCTCCTTCCAATGTCTCTGACTCGTTCTCTCTCTCACGCCCTGTTAATTCTTCATCTATTGACTCTCGCTTTCACACGACACCATAGATGTTAATCAGTTGAAGGATGCCTAATCATTTCATGTGTATTGATTTACTTCTTCTTTGTCATCTCTATCTTTCACACTTTTCTTTCTATTTCTCTCTTTATTCTTCACTTGTTTTCTTGATCTCTTTTTGTTCCCTTCTATTTCTCCATTCATACCGCATTGTTTCCTTTCAATGTCTTGTTCATCTCCGACTCGTTCTCTCTCTCATGCTCTGTTAATTCTTCATCTCTCGACTCTCTTTCACACGACACCATAGATGTTAATCAGTGGAAGGATGCCTACTCATTTAGGACATTCATGTGTATTGATTAACCTCTTCTTCGTGGTCATCTCTATCTTTCTCTCTTTATTCTTCACTTGTGTTCTTTCTCTTTGTGTTCCCTTCTTTCTCTCTATTCACTATACTTCTATTACGATCCCTCATACTACTTTTTTCTCTATTCATACTGCATTGTTTCCTTTCAATGTCTTTTACTCGTTCTCTCTCTCACGCCCTGTTAATTCTTCATCACATGACTCTAGCGTTCACACTACACCATAGATGTTAATCAGTTGAAGGATGCCTGCTAGCTTAGGACATTCATGTGTATTGATTAACCTCTTCTTCGTGGTCATCTCTTTCTTTCTATTTCTCTCTTTATTCTTCACTTGTTTTCTCGATCTCCTTTTGTTCCCTTTTATTTCTCCATTCATACCACTTTGTTTCCTTTCAATGTCTTTGGCTCGTTCTCTCTCTCACACTCTGTTAATTCTTCATCTCTTCACTCTCGCTTTCACATGACACCATAGATGTTAATCAGTTGAAGGATGCCTACTAATGTAAAACACAAGCATTCATACCACATTGTTTCCTTCCAATGTCTTGTTCATCTCCAACTCGTTCTCTCTATCACGCTCTGTTAATCCTTCATCTCTCGACTCTCTTTCACATGACACCATAGATGTTAATCAGTTGAAGGATGCCTGCTAACTTAGGACATTCATGTATATTGATTTTCCTCTTCTTCGTGGTCATTTTTGAAAGGTCAAGTGATTAGTGAGTCTTCATTATAAGACTAATTGTGCGTGGGTGACGTACGTGCCAAAAATCAACTCATTATTGGACAGTAATTAAAAAGAAAGAAGCCTTACAAAACTCATGTACATGTAGATGAAAATATTGGCATTTAACCTGTTTGAAATAGTATTTTAATTAGGATAGAATACTCCATATCCCCATAATTGAGATACAGTCAACCCTGTCTTAGTGGCCGCCTGTCTTAGTGGCCACCTGTCTATAGCAGCCAACCTGCCTATAGTGACCACTAAACATGATCCCCTGCAGAGAAAAAACAATGGAATTAACCTGTCTATAGAAGTCACCTGTCTACAGTGGCCACTTTTCTTACTTTTTTGGTCACTATGCACAGGTTTAATTGACTGTATATCTATTTTAGTCAACAACCATTTATACTAAATATCAGGGAAGACTTGCCAAAATACCTTTAATGACCTTCTTTTTGACGACTTTTAGACTTTCAGGCTTCCATGAAAAAATATCACATATCACAATACATTTCATTGAGAAAAATAATAAATGAATCGCTACAAATGATGGCTTACACTATGAATACATGAAGGATTATGAGACGTGGTATTTAAATATAATGGAAAAACAACCTCAGTTATGAAACTCAAACTTATGAAATGAATTATAAAACTTGTTTTCAAATGTTAAGCCTATAATTCCATTGGCACGGTCTAAAAGTGCTTAAATAACACAAATTTGTTATTGCTTTTACTTCTCTCACAGAATCTAATTCTTTAATTGCTTCTCTGACTTTCTTTCTCCATCTAACTATCTTTCTCTCTCTTGAAGTATGCAACTCATTGTTTTCTATCAAATTACTTGTCATTTCTCTTCACTCTTCAATTGATCATATTCCTTTCACATTGTACTATACGCATCATTGTACAAACAATTTTTGTTTTTTGTTTTTACTGTTCAGTTTAGGTGTGTAAAATCAATTCACAGTTCAGTCAACACTTTTTTAACTACAAGTTGATAGAGTAATCAGTAATTAGTCAAAGTTGGCAATGAATTATCAATTCCTATGAAAGAAACTAGAGCGTAAATGAGATAATGAAATGATACAAAAGAAAGGAGACACTGAAATTATACCAAAGAAATGAGAAATAATTGGAAAAGATACAGTTCATAAGCTAATGATTACAGCAAAACATAATATATAAATCAACAAATTGTTAACTAATTCTTTTTAAAACAATTTAAGAAGAATATTTCTAGTTAACTTACCCCTTCTAGGCTGCTATCGCTCGACATATTTTCAGTGCTTATTTCATTCATGGTTAAATCTTGAGTACCACAAGGCGGTAATCGACGAACAAGCTGAATTTCTACGAAGTTATTCAACTGAAATCAGTCTTGAAGTAGGCAAATGAATTCTCTAGCTTATAAACAGCTTCCAGTCTATACACTACAAGTTTTCAGTCTATAAGTGGACAGATTTCAGTCTACAAATGCCGATAAGTTGCTTGTTTTTTCAGTCTTAAAGTTGACAGACAACTATTAAAGTAGATGATTGGTTGAAAGATGTGGAGAAGTTACAAATATCTGGCCACTGGAAATTGTTCTTGTCAATTTGAAAGTCAAGATTTAAAAGCAGCAAGATGTCATTCACTCCATCCAGTGAACTGTCCTGGAATTCAAACCATTCCAAACTTGTTACACAAGTTACAATCTACGTTCAACATGAAGTTAACTATTCTCCTGCCAAGCGCATTCCAAGTTTATTACAAGCTTGTAAGTTTCAAACTTGAAGATCTCTTGTGTTCAACACATTCCAAGCTAGTTACAAGCTTGTAAGTTCAAGCATGGAGTTAATTAAGATGTAGTTTACAAATTCCAAGCTTGTAAAAATGTTTTAAAGTTCAAGTGCAAAGGTTATTATTAAAGTTGTTGTTTACAAATTCCAAGCTTGTTAAAAATGAACAAGTACAAACACTTGAAGTATGTCAGTTATCTGGATTGCTTGTAATTGTTTCAACTAATTAGTTAACTGTCAACTGGTAAAATTCAGTTCATGACGTTCCTGTTTTCAGCTCTAGCTGAAAATTCTCCTCGTTTTACTTTTGTAGTGACACGTTCAAGTGCACCATCTGCCTGCCAGGGTGAGAAAAAAAGAAAGAAATCTGTGTGACCTATGAATAAAATGCAAGTTTATTCCGATGTATTCACCGAAGGAGCGGACGAAAACCTCCAACTGTCAGTTCAAATCTTCTTCTCCTAACCCCTACGGAGCAGAGATTCTGAGAAAGACTAATTTAGAAGTTTGCTACACCCTGTTGAACCAGAAGCCAAACTGGGGATATCAGCTGTGTGGCTACCGAATCGTGTACAATTTGTAGTCGGTGAGTAATTTGTAGCGTAGGCGAAGGGACAAGTTTAAGTGGAAAAGAAATACCAAGAAAGCTGATAGAGATTATTGACCTTCAATTAAGGGGAAAATAAGACAAGTTTAAGTGGGTAAACCCAATAAAGCTGGTAGGGATTATCGACCTTGAACCTATCCTCAAGAATTTGGTCATTTACGAGTAGAACAGCAAGAATCGGAGTCGAGAAAGCCTGATACTTGATGAGAGAGAGAGAGAGAGAGAAGGGGGAATAGCTAGAGAATTTATATAACCTTCAAAATATATATTTGTGTAATTTCTGAGTCTCGGAAGTCTCCAAAGACTTATCCTGA
This sequence comes from Echinarachnius parma, assembly GCA_037951105.1. Classification (NCBI taxonomy): domain Eukaryota; kingdom Metazoa; phylum Echinodermata; class Echinoidea; order Clypeasteroida; family Echinarachniidae; genus Echinarachnius; species Echinarachnius parma. The sequence continues at coordinate 111,827 of JBAMJV010008078.1, forward strand.
GGGAGGGAAAAGAGATGTTTTTATATAATTTGAACAGACAGTCAACCTTGGACATACACAAATTGCACATTTCTGAGTATGCCATCCAAACTATGACGTAAAAGGAAGTTCCCAGCGAATATATCTGAATTTCATTAATTTGTTTAAAGCAGAAGATGAAGAAATCCATTCCCATAAAAGGGAAGAAGAATCTTTGACCATAGATAGTTACGTTTCTCCCATCTATTAGACTTTGTCCTTATGAAAGGCTAAATTTCCAATAAAGCAATAATATCTTTATAAACACTTAGGTGGGTTGATTTTTTTTCTTTAAGCATGTAAGTTTGCTTCAATCTTTAGGTCAAAATTAAACTTACTATTAAATGGTACATTTTTTCCTTTCTTATTTTTGACATTTTGTTATATAATTAATATTTAAAAATATTTATTTCATACATACATGTACTATATGTTGCTTTTCTACTTGTTACATCACATTAAAAACAAAATTTAGTTCTACAAATTCTATTAAACTTTTTACTCTCTTAACAAAAATGCTAAATAAGAAATGGTACCGGTTGAAGTAAAGTCAATAATTAATCATAGATTATAAGAACTGTAAAAAGAATATATACCAGTTAAGATTCATAAAAACTAGAGTTTTGAAGAAAAACAATCAGAATCAATTCAAAGATTATATTAATGATAGTAAGATTCCTGCCAATAGAAATAAGGAATTCAAAATGAAGTCTAAATTTTATCCAGAAAATTTACCAGGGGCCTTTTTAGCATTTAAAACCCAGAATCTACAGTTACAAGATAATATAAAAGAAATAATAATTCCTGCTGAATAGAAATATCCATATTTTGTAATAAGATCAACAAGTTGAGACGGTGCGCAAGATAATTGTGCGGGTTTGACCTGTACCTGATGACCAAGGGTAATAATAATGCGCTTAGAAACATTGTATTAAGCGCTATATAAATGTAATATATTATTATTATTATTATTTAATAGCACAATTCCAGCTGTATGAGCCAAAGACCACAGATAACATGACTCAACGATCTAAGCAAATCACACCTTTAACTTTCCCTGGTCTGGCCAAGACATTTGGGGGCTAACAAAATGCATTTAGCAATTATCAAGGGAGGGAAAAAAATACTGAAGATCCATTAACTTTCGGCTAGAACAAAAGCTGATCATCAAGGGAGATTAATCAAAGATCCTTTTCCTATTGGCGTAGAGTCATATTTCTGATCATCATAAGAGAGAGAGAGACATCTATTTAAGATCTGTTCCATTTCGGCAAGAGAGAAAAGAAAGTCGCTTGAAAACTCACCAAGCTCAGAATAAAAATAAAATGAAATTGTTAAAGACCAACCTCCGTATTTAAAATTTGTGAAGGTGAAATAATGTTCCAGTGAAGACGAACAATGAAATAAAGTTATGAAACAGGAGACGCTACTACATATGTGAATCTCCAAAACTGCAGCCGCCGGTGATGATAGTCGAAAAGATGCAAAAATGGGAAATATAACTACCAACCATCATCACGTGGAATATATATAGGCCTCGCCAAGCGTGTTACGGTGATGCTCTCCTGCCGGTTACGGCCGCGTTTGATAGCTTTGTCACGAAGCCACGAGAATATCCGTAGCCTCCTCTTCAACAACGAAGAACATGCGCATTACTCCAAGCAATAAGTCCTTGAGTGTACATCCAAGCATCTAAACATCCAAGTGAATGCGGAACACACACAGTGCAACGTAACGTGCACCGTATTGAAGCATACCGGTACATGTGCTGAACTGAATTAGTACTATATGGTACACATGTGCCTCACTGTACTATACATGCGTTTGACTGTACTTGTAAGCATGTACTGTGCTAGGTGCATGTGGAGTAGTGGTATTCAAGCATTCAAGTATGCAACGAGCTAGCTATATATGTATTTCAGAGTGGCAGGGTTCCCTAGCATCATGACTATGCCCGCAGAGCAGTATGCGAGGGAGAAGGCTCATTATTTGGTAGCAAGCTCGTTTGGAGGTTTAGGGAGGAGGACAAATTAAGAGGAAAAGGACTGGGGGAAGAGAAAAGCAGAGAGAAAGAGAAGAAGGGGAGGAAGAGAGGGGGAAAGGGAGGAAGGTGGAAGAAAGGGATGAAGGGGAGGGGGGAGAAAGGTTGGAAATGGAGTGGAGGAGAATGTTCATTTGGTAGCAAACTTGTTTGGAGGTTTGGGGAGGATACTTATGAGGAAAAGTATTGAGAGGAAAGAGAGCGGGGAGCAAGGGAGAGTAAGGAAGGTAAGGGAAGAAAGGGAGGAAGGGGGAAATGAAGGGATGGAGGGAGAGGAAGAAAGGTTGGAAAGGGAGTGGATGAGAATGTTCATTTGGTAGCAAGCTTGTTTGGAGGTTTGGGGAGGAGGAACAATTACAGAGGAAAAGGATTGAGGGAAAGAGAAAGGGGGAGATAATGAGGAAGAGGGAAGATATGATGGAAAGGGAATGGAGGAGAATGATCATTTGGTAGGAAACTCGTTTGGAGGTTAGTGGAGGAGGAAAAATTAAGAAGAAAAGGATTGAGGGAAAGGGAAATAGGCAGGGAGAAAGGGGGAGAAAGTGAAGAAGAGGGAAAGGAAGAGATTGAAGGGGAGAAAGAAAGGATGGACAGAGGACAAGAATACTTTTGGTAGGAAACTCGTTTGGAGGTTTGGGGAGGAAAACTTAAAAAGTAAACGGATTGAGGGGAAGAGAAAGGCAGAGAAAAGAGGGGGAGGAAGAGGGAAGGAAGGGAGGGAGAGGGATACAAAATAAAGCACTCATTGATAATAGAGCAGAAGAAATATGGAGAAATTAACTGATAATAGTAGAAAGCAAAATGAGAAAGGTGTATTAGGATAAATAAAAAATAGAAGAGGGGACAAAATAACCATTACGTCAGTACGACGATGATCGTGTGAAGGGGTAATTTTCTCTTGTATTGATAGTGGCAGTCGATAGACTGATCTTGTAAAAGACATGATTAATACTGTAATAATAGGGAGTTCAAAGTATGAAGAGATACCACATATAATATTGAGACAGAAAAAAAGAAAACACTCGTTGATAATACAACAGAAGAAATATGGAGAAATGAAATGATAATAAATGATCACAAGAGCAAAGGGTATCAAGGAGAAAGAAAAATAGAAGAGTGGACAAATAACCATAATGAAGGTAATTTTCTTTTGTATTGATGGTGGCAGTCAATCTATAGGGAGTTCAAAGTATGCAAAGAAAGCACACATAATATTCAGAGGGATCGAAAGAAAACACTCCTTGATAATACAGCAGAAGATATAATAATAATAATATATAGCATTTATATGGAGACATAAATGATATAAATGATCGCAAGAGCTAAAGAGCTGTATAAGGAGAAAGAAAAAAATAGGAGAGGGGACAAATAAACCATAATTAAGGCAGTATGATGGAGTATGATCGTGTGAAGGAGTAATTTTCCCTTGTATTGATAGTGGCAGTCAATAGACTGATCTTGTGATCTTGTACAAGACAAGATCAATATTAAGATATTTTTATGTATAGTGAGTAAAAGTATGAAGAGAAAAAAACACACATAATATGAGATGGATAAATAGAAAAGACTCTTTGATATTAGGTGGAAGAAATATGGAGAAATAAAATGATAATAGTAAAAAACAAAGTGAGAAAAATGGTAATTCGCTTTTTAATCGGAACCATTCAATGGGTTCTCCTTATAAAACACATGAAAAATGTGATAGAACAGATAGAGATAAAAAGCGAGATGTTAAAGAGAATGCGATCAAAATAAATTGAATGATAAAGATAGAAAGAGAGAGGGAGAGAGCAAAAAACATGGGAAGATCAATAGAGATGTAGACAGTACGATGATCGCGCAAATTGTAATACTCTTTTTTTATTAGAACCAGTAAATGGATTGTTCTTATAAAACAAATTTTTAAAATGTGATAGAAAAGACAGAAAGAGATAAAAAAGCAAGATGTTAAAGAGAGAGAACCAAAATAAATTGACTAATAAAGAGAGAAAGAGAGGGGGAGAGAGAGCAAAAAACATTGGAAAATCAATGGAGACGAAGACAGTACGACGGTCGTGCGAAGGCTAATTCTCTCTTTTATGGGAACCAGTCAATGGATTGTTCTTATAAAACAAATTTTTTAAATGTGATAGAAAAGACAGATAGAGAGAAAAAAAACAAGATGTTGAAGAGAATGAAAAAGAGAGAGAGGGAGAGAGCAGAGAACATGGGAAGATTCACGAAGATCAAGACAGTACGATGATCGTGCGAAAGATAATTCTCTCTTTTATTGGAACCAGTCAATGGGGCTGTTCTCGCAACGGAAATAGCCGTCTCAGGAAATGGGTAGTCTAACACTCAGCCCTCGATACCACCATCTAAATAGCAAACATGATAGAGCATTTTGTGTTTTGGATGCAAGTTTAATAGTTTATATACATGTATGGGCAAATAGTAATGCTTATTTTAGATTAACGTTGTTGTTGTTGTTATGGTTTGATGGCAATCAGTCAAAGGTGACTATTGTTGCCAATTTAATTTCTCTTTATGATTCATTTTCAAAAAATAAAAATGAATCCTTTTTAATCCTTTTAATGATACAATATGTGTGCCCGAGTGTGAATTATACAATGTATGTTTACTGTATTTGTTCTTATTACATAACAAGTAAATACTTTGTAATAATTATTTGGGGGCACTTGCTAGTGTTACAAGCTCTGCTTATTTTGCAAGTTTCCCCATATTCGCTTGTAATTTTCTTTTGCCTTTGAGGTTAAATTAATGTAGATAAAAAATGTTTTAATTAGGTTGGCTGTATCAACTATGACAAGGCATGTACTTTAATTTTGTAACAGTATATCATATTTCATTTGTCAAACTATGATATGTAAATGAAGATAAATACATGACATGAAATGTACTACTTGTAGACATGGACTCATTTCTAAATGAAAGGGGTATTATGTATGTGCATTTAAAACAAACAAATGAAATAGCTTGGCTCATAGAGAGTTAAGCATTCATATCAATGTGATAGATTGTATAACAAAACATATCTTCACCATAAAGATGTTTTTATTTAACTTACAATAAGAATAATATGTTGGATTGTATTGCACCATGTAAGGGAGGATTGGAGAGTCCTGAGAAGGACTGTTGGTATTCTTTCTAGGATAGTCCTAAAAAGGACTGTGGTAGTCCTGGAAAGGACTGTTGGTATTCTTTCTTGAGCTTGTAGCTCTAATAAGAGCAGAGCTACAGTGCTACGGTGTAGTTATTGTAAGGAGAGGGTGGGTTGTAGGACAGGCTATAAGAATATGTGTTTGAGATGAGAATTATCCACCGAGTCTGAGAGAGAAGACTATCAAAGAAGGATGATCCTCCAGACTGATGCACTGATGACTTTGCACTCTTCACAGTACACACATACTATGATTAAATTATTGATAGAATGAGAAGACAGAGACTAAAACAAGAGAGAGGATGAAAGACAGATATCGAGAGAGAGAGAGAGGGTGAGGGGAGTAAAAGATGGCCGCAGCTATACATGATGACATAAATGGTACCCTGGGGTACCAAACGAATATCCACCATTTTGTTTAATTATTTATTTATTTTTTAGGGCTGTACCAGGGTATAGCGTGCATACAATCGCGCGCTGCACTGCATACACAACGCAATACGGTTGTGCTTCAAGTGGACACAAGATGGCGCTACACAACGCGGTACCCCGGGGTACAACGGTACCCCGGGGTACCGCGTGTGTCATCACATGGTGAAGTGCGTTTCAAATAAAAAAAGAGAATATCAAACATACATCATAAGACAAGACAAAGAGGATGTAAGACAAAACAGGAGAGAGAGGGAAAGAGTAATTAATAGTAAACAGTGGAGTAGAGCTATAAATAGTTCGGTGAGTACAAACACACATACTAAAATCAAATTAAGACAGCAAGAACATAACATGCATCGTAAGACAAGAGAGAGAAAGAGAAAATAACTGACCAAGATAGAACGTGAGAGAGATGAGGGATAATATGGGGGGGGGGGGGTGGCAAAAGGAGAGAAGGGGATGGGGAGACCAAAAGAGAAAGATAGGAGATGGGGAGATAGAATGAAGAGAGAGAAAAGAGAAGGAGAGAAACTGAGAAAACCAGGAGATATACAAACATGGAGTTGGTTGTAAGAGAGAGAACGAAAGAGGAAGAGTAGAAGTGAGATAGAAAGAGGAGAAAGACAAGGAATGGGATAGAATGAGAGAGAGAGTGGAAGATAGATAAGATGAGAGGGGGAGAGAGAAAGAGAATAAAACATAAGGAGAGATTGGGGAGATAGGAGAGAAAACAAATAGTGGGATAATGTGGTTGTTTGGGGAAAGAGTGTAGAGTGAAAGAGAGATAGAAAGTGCAAGATCCAAAAGGAGAAAGGGACGTAGCAAGATAGACTGAGGAGAGAAGGGGGGGGGGGGGGGGGGGAGAGAGACACTGAGAAAATGAGGAGGGGTGGGGGCAGATAGTAGAGATAGCATAATGACCTTATGATGTATATTATTAATATAGTGTGTGAGTCATGCATTTCATAGTAATTTACGTGCTAGAGGCTCAATTGCCTGTACAAAATTTAATTGCTTTTTTGACTTTTACCATCCGCCTTGTAGGTCACTACTTTAAAGGGAGCGGATAGTTTGGGTACAACAGCGAAAAAATACACGGGGGCGGCGGGCGAATTCGCCCCCGAAATGCCCAAAAGAGCCCCCGAAGAAAAAAAAGTAGCCCCCGAAAAAAGAAAAAAAAAAATATATATATTCTTTTTTTTGGGGGGGGGATTTTGGGGATTTTTCTGTTTGGATCGTGATCAAATGCTTATAAGATGATCACTTACAGCATTAGAGCTTAATAGTAGCCCCTGAAACTAAAAAAAGAGCCCGGAAATTTTTGTAGCCCCCGAGATGATAAAAGTAGCCCCCGAAAGTTGGAAAAGTAGCCCCCGAAAAGGAGCCCCCGAAATAAAAATATTAATTTTTTCGCTGGGGTACAATATCATAACACTCCGTATTATCTTATTCAACAGGGAATGTTGTGTATAATTTAAGTATTTTGTTGAAAATAGCTATTGGTGATACACTGTATTCATATCTAACTTGAAGCAATCATCGTCACTATCATTATCATCATCATCAACCAAAATCAGTCATTATCAGTAAATTATTACATTATCTGTTCATTTGCTTACTGTAATTTTTGTATTATTTACAAATTCGCACACACAAATAACAGCTCAATGGCAACTTCTTATATCCATGTTTGAATTAGTAAAAAATAAACAAAGAAATCAACTCTTCACCAAATGCCTAACTTTAATAGCACGTAATCAATCGCAGCTCTACACATTGCAAAAAAACACTATCCACTAACCCCCTATTCTCTTGCAATAAATAAACAATCAGTATAAGAACTTCTACTTTGTAAATTTAAAATTCAACAGAGAGGAAGAAAAAAAAGAGGAAAAAGTAACAAGTTCTTAGTATTTCTTAACAACATTTACTTATGATTCAATTACTACACCGTTCCCTCAAACGCGCAACTTAACACGTCACCGAGTACAACTCTACAAATTGCTAGCGGTTTTACCGCGAATGAACCACCTACTTTCTAAAAAGGGCATGTTCTTATCTATTAGCGATCGATCCCCAAGGGGTGACTATCCTTCCCGCTTGCCTCGTTACGCGTACGCACCTTTTGTGACGGCACCAGTGACGTATGATGCCGAACGCCGGCAAACCGACTCGTTCATTCATGGAATAGTTCAGCCGCACGCAAGCCAGTATGAATAATGCTTACTACTAGTATGTTTCTATATTGGGAAACATTTGCCGAGGGAAATATTAAAGGGAAAGGTCATGTAAAGAGATTATAATCAAGTTTTGTGTGTGGAAAAGATAGCATCATTCATTAATAGAGTTTGACAGAGCACAATGTCTATAATTTACCCCTTGACTATGGGAACCAGGTAGGTTGTGTACAAAGTCTATGGGGATTTCAGAAACTTGAATGGAACGGGTTAACAAGAAAGTGCATGCATATACAACTAACGAATGGGCTTCTTGTGATAGTCAAATCTATTACCGAGGTGGGCTCAAAATGATTATTACCCGAAGCGTAGCTGAGGGTAATAGTCATTTTGAGCCCACCGAGGTAATAGATTGCCTATCACAATCAAGCACATTCGTTAGTTGTTTTATATCACTCATCAATATCAGTGATTGTGTTCAGCTTATAGCAAAATAAGTGATAATCTCTGAATATTTCATAAAATCGCTTGTAAATTTTGATATAAAAATCAATCGACATTAAAGAAGCCAGTATGAGCCTCCAGAACCACGGCGCATCTAATACGCTTAAAGCCTTTGTCCTTTGCGCAGACGTAGCTTTTAAATTAATTAAATGCGGTTTCTTTACCTTATCAAATAATATACAAATGTCACGATTACTTTATCTAACTAACGTTCAGCCACCCCACACCCCACAATCACCAACCTTTGCCAGTCGCCCACGGCGACTGCGGCTCTGCAGCTGTCGGAGTGAGGAGCTAGCCGCACTGGTCACCCGAGCGAATCGTCCTCAGTGGCTCTCTCCCTGGGTCTCCGGCGAGGTCTCACGGTTGCCCGCCAGGCCGACACACCAACCTAACCTAACCTACAGGCACTCTTTATCCCCTAAAAAGGACCCTAACCGAACCCAGGTAGTACACCTACTCACTATCGCTAACTTTCCCCGGAATTGACCAACTAGCTACCTTTTCGAACACAAAGCTATCCACAATCGCAATGCTCTGCAGCTCTGCTTCTCTTCAATAATTCTGGAGACAATAACTAATAACGAACTGGTCACGTCAATGGTCTGCGGCAGAATGAGAGCGTGCTATATTGCTATAGCGTGCAAGTCATATCTAGCCCGGAGACTTATCGGAGTAACCCAGGAAACCCGTTATATTAGGGATGACCCGGATATGTACTCGAACCCTCCATTTGCCTAGGAGGGGGCATTTTACGGGGCCCTATATGACCCGACCGTAATTCGTGTCATAAAACCTACCCGCCAGGGGAATGGACTCGCGTCAATCCAAACCGGGTCAACACTGCCCTGGGAATTTCAATCTACTACCCCCGACCGTCAATCGGGAGGGAATAGCGCCATCTACGGCCGGGATCTTACCTCAGCCTTTTGCTAGACAATGTAGTCTGCTAACTTGCCCCACAAGCGCAGACTCATGTTAGCCGGCGACGGCTTCACTCCCCCCGATTTTATAGAAGGGTCCCCATCTTCTAAAAAAGGACAAGCTCCTAAATGATACCTACACAAAACATTTAAGGACCCTTCCATCTATAATTCCTACTCACATACGGTCACCTGTTCGAACGGCACAGGTGCTACATACTAAAATATAAACAAATCAAATTAACGCAAGCGCTCCTAATACGTTCCTCCCCTCGCGTATCATGGAATGCGCTCCAGGGTTCCGAACCTGCGCAACTTAAAACTCAGCATGTTTACCAAGAGCGAAAATATAACAGCTCCATAACAATATATTCGCCTATTCAATTATCTTAGACAATATAAAAAATAAACTTCAATCCCCATGGACGTGCTTAAGTCACCCCAACCAAGGTAGGCCCCTAATATTTTCCTGAGTGCCAACTAAATCTTCCTAGAATACCTAATTCTTCAAAAAGCATTACTAACTTTTTTCAATAAGACTATAAACCAAAATACTCCCTTATTAAATTCAAACTTCTTTAACTCATAGTCCCTCGAACTATAAACGTTTCCAAACAATGGGACACTCTCAAATAGGAACTAAAATATTCCATAAGTGTATAACGGAGTAACCAAACATACGCGACACGCTATTCTCGTAGCGCCAACGACTTTATATACATAACTTATACGGACGCTCTTTAGTCCTTTGCCTATGACGCTACGTCACGCAACGAAAAATGGAATCGTCCATTCAAACCAACAAAAATGACGCGTCAGCCCTTTCTAAAGTGAGTAAAACCACTGTATTATAATGCTAGCATACAAACGGAATGCCTTAACCATTTTCACGAGGAGCGTCTATCAATCTATAGACAAATAACAATATAACCTATTGGACACGGCCACCAACCCAAAATTCTAACGGAAAGCGAAATACCTAAGGTGGGTGTCCAAGTGCGGCAGACCACAGGAAACCATGCTAGATGCTCAAGGCATAGAGCCGGCGCGCATTCGCCGTGGTCTGCTCGCAGATGGTGGCGATGGATTCACGGCGAACCCTCGCAACCATCTCTGCGACTTCCCCCAGATATTGTGGGGTGTTGACTCGGATCTGCTGGCCTGTCCGCAAATGCGGAGAGTCGGACTCTAGCAGGATCCGGTGTGAGGGGACGCGACGAAGGGCATCCTGCTGTGCTTGGTCGAACTGCCGAACCAGGGCTGTGAAGCCAAAGTGGCTGTGGGGGAAAGCATCCATCCACAAGTCCACTTGTTCGGGAGTGGAGCAGTAGCAGTGTAGGTGCACTCGCTGGGCGCGGTAACACCTTTCCCGTAGGATCTCACGGCATTCTTGGTTGACCGTGAGACCATAGGGGTCCCCCTTGGTGCCCCTGAGGTGGATCACCAGAACGTGGCCGGAATGTCCCTGGCCAGCGATTCGCTTCAGAAGCGCACGCTGTACAGGCCATTCCAGGCGGTTCTGCAGAAAGTCTAAGCCTAGCTCGCTGACTCCTCGTACCCGAGGGTCGTGCAGGAGGTCATTGAGTCGGGCCCATGCCGCGGTATTTACCCGGCGTGCTTTCGTGGGGTGCACTCCCACGGCTACGCCCCAGCGCGGGTCCTCCGGCATGTACACCTGGCAGTGGTCCTCAGGGTCACAGTAATTCAGGACCCCTCCAACCACCGTCACTGGCACATGCGGAGGACGCCCGGGGGTAGCCTTGAGGCAAGCCTCAAGACTCCCACCGGACAGCTTCTGGGACAGCCGGTCGTAGTGGAAGTGGCTGTCAACCACCTCGTGTCGCGGAAACGCCGGTTTGGAGCGGCTCCCTGCCCGAGGTCCTGGGGATCGGAAATCCGGTCCAGAGGAAACCTCTGGGGCAGGGGCCGTACTGGTGGAGGGCTCGTCGTGCAAGTCCGAAGAGCCTGCAACGGCGGGCGGCCCTCCCTCACCCTCCCCTGCCGTGGGTACGCTGGGCCTGACAGGCGCCAGGACCCCAGCAGAGCCCATCGACAGAAAGAGATCCCGCTGGGGGGTAGTAAGTTGACTGTATAAGAAGGCCATTGGCCTCCAGTGCATCAACTCAGCGGGATTGGTAACGGGCTCCAATGTGAAAGGGAGGGAGACCTCCCAACCTTCCTTCCAGGATAGGGCTTCCATCTCCTCAGCGATATGCGGGGGAATCTGCATGGAACAGTCGGCCCGCCAGTTCGCATTCACGAAGTGGACGAGATCGTCCATCGTGTGCGAACTGTTCCCCGCGAGGATGACTCGGGCCAAAAACCTTAGCCCAGCCGACCTCAGGGGGAGAAGCTTCTCCCGATAACGCTGGACGTCGAGAGGGAAGCGGAAGCACTCCGGAAAGTGCGTCATGGTGTGGTTCCGGAGCTTGCATACCCTTAGCCCACACGTACGCACAGGGCAGCTCTGGGCTCGGGCACGAGGCCGTTTTGGGTTTGGGCCAGCGGCGGAAGCTGTGCTGGTAGAACCAGCAGACAACTTCCGCTTTCGGCCCGTTGCCTCTTGAACGGGTCCTCGCCCCCTGGGGCTCGTGGAGCCCGCAGGAGCTCGGGTATTCCCTGGAATAGGGCGTTTCTTGGGTGGTGCCTTTGGTCGGGCGGCCTTCGGACCAGCCACGGTGGCTGGCAGGCCGCTTGGTTTCTGCTTGGTCGAAGGGGGGACGCGGGCCCGCGGAGTTGCCTCCGGGATTGCCGGGCGCGCGAGAGCCCTTCGATCCGAGCTTACGATGGGAACAGGGTCAAGTCCCTCCCGGGTGCGCGCCACGGTCGGCGGGGGGGACTCTTTGACCATGTCCCGATGGCCTTCAGCCTTGGAGGGAATTGTTTCCCCCTCCAGGCTGTCGACCACCATGGCCTCTGGTGGGGTTGCATGACGTGGGGGGTAGTGGGGGAGGTGTTCCCACATCCATGAGGGTGGAAGAACTTTCCCCCCATTCCCCAGCAGGCTCCCCAGCCAGCGGATGTCGCCCTCCTCCCGAGCAAGGTTGTACTGCAGGAGAACTAACTCCTGCAGTTGCCCCTTGCTCAGGGGGCCTGCGGGCTGAACTAAACCTAGAAGCAAATCAGGCGAGTATAACGTGCCAAGCAAGGTGTCGTCCTGAACGAGCTGAACCATGTCGCCCGTCGGATCCTGTATGGCAGTGATCCACATCGTCTGCAAAATTAATTAAAGAACAGGAACAAATCATAAAAAGATGAACCGCCCGATCCAGGCAAGGACATCTAACAAAACACAACAATCGTAACCACTCCCCCCCCCAGCCAAAAAACCTTATCCGACCTCGCGGCGTTTTATACCGAGAGAGAGACAATTGAATCTACAAGACACAGTACTACTATTAATGTAGACCTGTGACTACTCTATATATACTCCAAAAAGTTTACGATCCATTTCTCTCTAATACCTTTATTTAACTTTTAATTTCCAATTTTCAGGGGGAAGTGCAGTTATGACTAATAATAGTTCAAAATGTAAATAATAACTGCACTGGAGCAACTAAAAATTACTTCAATATAACCAACACTATTTATATTAGAGCAACTTAAAAATTGCTTCAATACAACCAATATCATCTACATTAGAGCAATTGGAAAATTGCTTCAATTACTATAACTAATATAAATATATTAGAGCAAATGGAAATTACTTCAATCCATTTCTCTCCACGGGGCGCGTGAAAGGTGTAGCTCGTAATTGTTTACAGTCCATACCTTCACGGTCCCTCTTTTAAAATCATATATCAAAATCATAAGTATAATTTACTCCTGCATCGTTGTAGCAGGGGTGAACTCTTTATTTTTCTTTTCTTTCCCCCTATTTTATTTTTATTTAATTGGGGCAAAAATTAAAATTAAAATAAAAGAAATAAAGATTTATTTCCTTTATTTTATTATAAATCCATTCAAAATAAAGATTTTCCAAAATTATTAACTTAGTGAGAAGTCCGTGCTACTTGCCGGAAATCACACTAATTCATTTTCTCTGCATATTGCAAAGTTATATATACACCCCCATAAAAAGAAAATGGGACCATATAAATAATTTAATCAAAGAGTTTCCTTAATTTATTCCAAATGGACTTTATTGCCGAAAATAATTTCACTTTAAAATTAAATAATATAAAGCCTTCGTCCTTTGCGCAGACGTAGCTTTAAAATAATTTAATGCAATTGCATCGGGGGATTCGGTTAGGACAATTTTAGTGTTTTAACTATTGCCCATTTCCCTAAACACAAATATAAAAATAACAATTAATAATGCCTCCTACACACTTAATTAAAGTAAGTACATCACCAGAGCCTATTTCAACACTAATGAATACCTAAACAATATTAATATTAAGGCCTTATCAAATATTTCTCTTAACCCAAACGGACTTTGGGAAGCCATTTAAGTAGGGTTTGGGAAAGAACTTAAATCACTAGAGCCTATTTCGACACTAATGAATACTTAACCCAACCAAAACAAACAAAATATTAATTTATCACTAAATAACCCATTTAAAATCCTGGATTCCCAACCCAAACATAATATAGAATATATTTTACTATATCCACAGAGGGACGTCAAAGGAAACTACAGAGTTTCTTATATTCAAACAAGAAACTTAACTGGAAGCCTCCTATTCTAATATAAGCTATGGGAATTAGGTTGTCCCCTCACGAGCGATGCAGATCGGGCACCTATATTTATCAATAGTGGCTCCGATCCGCTCTGTGACACGGACACATCGACCGTGAAACCACTCGGGGCAATAGTCGCACCCTATCATATATAGCCCGTCGTTCCGCTTGCGACATAGGCAATAGATAGCGTTGGGGTCCTCACCCCTGCGAGTTTCAAGCCAATCCGGGAGGTCACGGTCAGTGCACTGTTTCAAGCGATCGTGATTCGCGAGTTGTTTTTTGCGGCGAAATTCCACTTGGTATAGGTAGGGTGACAACCGTTTTCCAATCATAGCTGGACCCTTCCATGGAGGCGATAACTTCCTGTTCCTCCCTTTGAGTGTCGCGGTATCCCGTACAAAAACCGCATCCCCCTCATTGTACTGCACCACATGAAGCTTGAGGTCGTAGCTGCGTTTCTGACGCTTCTGAGTGGACCTCAAGGTAGTCCTAGCAGCTTCATGTGCGGTCGTAATGGCGTCCCGGAGCTGGTTGCAGTACTCGTGGCTGTCCAGGGGAGGTGGGGTTGGTAGGGGATACATGAGATCCGCCGGCTGGGTGACTTCGCGTCCTAACATCAAACGGTTGGGAGTGTACCCAGAGCTCCGGTTCACTGTGGACCTCAAGGCGCCCGCGATCTGTGGCAGGAACTCGTCCCATTTGTGCTGGTTACGGTCAGTGAAGCAGCGAATCGCCGCCATTAAGGTACGGTTATACCGTTCCACTTGACCATTGGCCGAGGGCCGATATGGGGTTGTACGAGTTTTGTGTATCTGCAAAATCCTACAGATGCTCTTGAATAATGAACTCTCAAAATTTCTGCCTTGATCAGTGCAGATCTGCCAGGGGCATCCGAAACGACTGAAGAACTCTCCCACAGCCGCATGGGCCGTTACTTCAGCGGTTTGCGATGGTAGGGGGACACACTCCACCCATTTGGTGAATTGGTCCACCATCATCAGGATGTATTTGTTGCCCTTGGTAGTCTGCGGTAGGGGACCTAGAAAGTCCAGGTGGACCCGTTCCATGGGTGCCCCGGCGTGATATAGTGTCTGCGGGTACCTTCCATACCGTTGAGGTTTCTTGTTGAGATTGCACCGAGCGCACGACCGGACATACTGTTTAATGTCTTTCGACATGCTGAACCACAAATATCGCTGTCTGATCTTAATCACAGTACGCTCCTGGCCAGCATGGCCTGCTGACGGGAGATCATGATTTAACCTCATGACTTCTTCTCGTAACGTTTGTGGTACTAACAGAATGTCTCGGTTGTCGAGGTGTTGATAAATGATTCCTTGCTCTATGCGGAACAATCTCCGATTAACCCAAAGGTATTTTTCGGAGGGACTGCTCAACATAAGAACGTCAGGAGATGGCTCGGTTTGTGATGTGAGCCATTCTCTCAGTTGTTTGAGTTGTTTATCTTTCTCCTGCTCGATGCGAATCCTGTCATTGGTGAGTGCGGGCAGAACCTGTGCTGTGGGTTGAGGCACTTGATTAACATATGCATCAGAACACAACCCGGGTTCACCCTTGAGTAGTTCCAAATGCGTGCAGAAAGGCCCCTCTCCTACGGTGCATTCTCGTATTTGTCTGTGAACGAGGGGAACCACATCGTCAACTTGGGTGACGAATGTGTCCCATCGTTGATGCGCTCGTTGACAATATGCGCAACCATGGCACGGCAAGTCTTCCAGCCGAAACCCAAGGCGGTAGTCTTCACAGCCACCCGGAGCATCGTCTGCCAGCGGCATTCGGGACAGGGCATCAGCATTGCCATGCTTCTTGCCTGCTCGGAATTCTATCTTCATATCATATTGGCTGAGCTCTTCCATCCACCTTGCAAGTTGACCCTGCGGATATTTAAAATTTAGCAGCCAGGTTAAGCTGCTATGGTCGGTGCGGATGGTGAAAGGCTTCCCCAACAGATAATGTCGATATTGCCGGGTGAACTTGACTACGGCTAGGAGCTCTTGTCTCGTGACACAGTATCGTCGTTGTTCGGGAGACAGGGCGACGCTGGCATACGCCACTACCTTCTCGGTGCCATCCTGGACTTGAATCAACTCGGCCCCGATGGCCAGGCCGGAAGCATCAGTGTCCAGGATGAACCGATCTCGTGTATTAGGCAGAGAAAGTACTGGGGCCGAGGTGAGCAACTGCTTAATATGCTCGAAAGCCTGTTGTTGTTCGGCTTCCCACCGGAATGCGTGTTTCCCAGTGATGCTGTACAAGGGTACAGCGGCTTCGGCGTAGTCCTTAATGAACATGCGGTGGTAGTTCACCAGGCCCAGAAATTGCTCAACCTGTTTGGTGGTAGTGGGCGTTGGCCACTCCTGTACTGCCCGTACGTGCTCCTCTCGAAGTTGGACTTCGTTGTTTCCTACTTCACGCCCGAGAAACTCTACTTGCCTGCGGAACAGCACACACTTCTTGGGTTTCAGTTTTAGTTTAAACTCGGCGAAGCGTTGAAAAACCTGGCGCAAGTTTGCAGCGTGGTCGTCAAAGTCTCGTCCGAGTACTATCACGTCATCCAAGAAAGCGAGGACTATATTCCACGTAAGGCCTCGTAGAATTAGATCCATAACGCGAGAAAACGTAGCAGGGGCATTGCATAATCCAAACCCCATACGTACGAATTCATATAACCCGTAGCGCGTAATAAAGGCCGTTTTGTGGCGATCCTGTTCATCCACCTTGACCTGCCAATAGGCAGAATTAGCGTCAAGCTTGGAAAACCACGTGTGTCCGGCCACGGTGTCTAAGCACTCCTCGATATTCGGTAAGGGATAGACATCTTTACGTGTGACTGAGTTAAGTCCGCGATAATCAATACACCAGCAAACGGTTCCATCGCGCTTCCGGATTAACACAGGGGCAGATGCCCACTCAGAGTGAGATGGTATTATCACTCCGGCTTTCTGCATTTTATCCAAATGAGCCTTTTCCTCGTTAGCAAAGTTAACGGGGGTTCGGCGCATTTTAAGCTTGATAGGAGCTGCGTCCTTGGTGTCGATTTTGTGCTCAATCTTAGTGAATTCACCTAGGTCAAACTCATCAGAAGCAAATACTTCTTGATACTCCCCTAAGATCTGCTGGAGTTCTTGTAATTCGTCTGACTCAAGTGATTCACTAGATCGGTGTAACAGGTCCTGCAGATGGTTGGGGACCTGTGTTGTATAATCCTGGCATAGTTCATCCCCCATGGGCATAGAGTTGGTCGTATCAAGGGCATCACTGATGTCCTCGCTCTCCACCTCTTGTGCCTGCCCTAACAAAGTGTCAGGGGCCAGGTAAATGCTCTCATTGGTGGGATTTACTAGCATGATGTCGGCGTGTTGTCCAGATTGGTGAACTGATCTTGGAGATAATACCTCCAAGTCAGTTGAAGGCTCAAATATAAACGTACCTATACGTTGGTCGATGACGCCTGTGATCCTCTTGGCCATGTTCGGGGGGACTACTGTCCGTTTCCTCACATAAACCCGGGAGACACTGGGTGTCCGGCCTTCGTATGCCCCCGCAGACTCTGTGATTCTACCAGAATCTGGCGGTTTGCGAGGTGGTTCGTCAATCTGTACCTGTTCAGAGTTGAACAGCGAGCGATTACCGTGAACGGTTGTGTTTAGATGTGTCGCCCCAATCGGGCTGTCCGTATGGGAGCCGAATGCCATCGGGAAAGTTTCGTCGCCCATTACCAGCTTAGAATCTGGAATGTGAATGGTCATAGCATGCCGGCGCAGGAAATCTATTCCCAAAAGCATATCATCCTCAATTGGGGCTACGTAAACCGTCTCGCTGAATTGAATCCTACCCAATTGAATCTCCAGTGGGCCCACTATCATAGCCTTCATACGCATATCCCTGCCGGCGGTATTCAGTGACACCTCCCGGATCAGAGGTGGAACGGGTTCTAATTGTTCAAACACCTTGTCCGATATGATGGTTACTTCGGCCGCCGTGTCGATGATAGCATCAATCGAAGTATTCGCTATTCTCATGGGTACACTATACATTGAGCATGAGCGTAACCGTTGAATAGTGATCTCCGCGGCCGGGATATCGTCTTGCTGGGAAGTGGGTTTCACCGAAATTTCAACAGGGCAGTGTGATGTATCTAAATCTGGTGGTGTGCCAGGAGAGCAGACGTGTGTCACAGGCGTAGCGTTGCTCTGACCTGGGACCGTTGTTGAGTTCTCCAAACTGGATGCTGGTGCACTCGCAAGGCCTGTAGAATCATATTGTGTCTGTGATAGTACAGGCGACAGTGATCGACTGTGATCCGTATGCGATTCTTGCGATTCAATGGCGCTGCGATAAACAAAAGAATGAACAAGTGACGAGGGTGGTGGTGTGTGTTGACCTGCCGCACCGGTATCTTTAGTTAGAGTTTTATCGCAGGGGCGATTTGTATTGGGTGCGTGCACGGTCGGTTTGCGAATGGGTTTTTCGAAGCTTTTATACTGTTCACGAGTACCCGGCTCAATTACCACCCGCAACTCCCCCCCTACTACATCCTTTAAATCGTTATCGCGTGGGATGGCAGCAGGATTAACAGGTGGAGACGATTCCCGCTCGGCAGTTGTTGATGAGTCAACATATGTCGGTAGGGGACCGTCTCCCTCGTACTTGGCTAACCCGCTGATATCCAAAGGTGTATCTACACTGTCATGCGGCTGCCCGTATGCAGGGTAGTCGGACGGATCTGGTTCCGGCTCCGCAATTGCTGATAAATCAACGTATGCTGGAGCCGGAATATCTCCTCCGATCCCTGGTTCCACTCTAGTCTTTACTGGTGAGCGATCCAAAGTTTCATTCCATGTATTAGTAGCCGTTAGTTTGTCCACATAATCTGCTAGCGAAATGACTACGGCATTTATTGCATTATGTGGGAGTTCTAAGTTCACCATAGGGTGCTGTTGATACAAGCTGCATACGGCTGGATGAGGTGAGTTTTGATCTTTTTGATGACAGTTGTTTAACACCGCGTTTTGAGTTTTTTCTAATACTGCACAAGGCGGTGTGGTATCCTCGTCCTCCGTAGTCTCTAGTTCTCGGCCTGGGGAGGTAGGGGCCGAGGATTGGCCTCCTCCACCGGCCCATTGCCGTTTCCCGACTCGACATCCAGGTAGCCAACTGTTTTGGGATTCTTGCGTGGTTCCGGGCATTCGCGGGAATAATGTCCGAGAGCCCCGCAATTATAGCATTGTACCCCTTGGCCAGGTGGCCTGGGGCCCCCACGGTTGGTGTCCCTTGGAATGATCTTACTAACTGCGGACGTGAGCCTATCGACTGCACTGGTTAGTGAGTTCATTTTTGATTCGACAACTCCTATTCTCTTTTCCACACCACCCATTCGAGTGTCAATAGACGGCGTTGGGGGTGGGGTGTCAGTTCGTGGGGCTGCGGGTTGTCTTGGGGTGCTCAGCTGGTATGCACTTGCCTCTTCAGGTATCTGAGTATCATCACTGACGGCGTTGAATTTAACTTCTCGCCGTCCGCGACCGAAAATAGCTCGATGTGATTGCTGATACCATTGATGCATATTCACCGCGTTGTCGATACTAGTGGGTTGACGATTCAACGTTTGTAGGCCTGCATCCCGATCAAGACATCCAGAACAAAAGCGCATGATGATCTGATGCTGCACATAGTCCTGGGGTAATCCCGGGAATGCTTGTAGAGCCAAATCCGTTAACCGGTTAGCCCAGTCACGGAGGGTCTCTTGATTTGCCTGTCGGGCTCCCGCGAACTCGAATTGCGAAGTGGCCGGCAACACTTTGCTACTGAACCGCGTCTTCATACGCTCAACTATGTCGGCGAAGGGGAGTTGGGGTTCCCGCTCCATTAACGCACTGAAGTAATCAGAGGCCTTCCCTTCCAAGCTGAAGCACAACTGGTATTTGCGGTCTGTCGAACTCCACCCTTGCTGACTGGCGTAAGCAGTAAATTTCATAAAAAACGCTTTCCAGTTGCCGTTTCCATCATAAGTGATGGATCGAGGGAGTTGAGTGTGCCTCATGCCCATGTGTTGTCGCGGTGGTGTTACCGATGGATGCGCGGAATCCCATGGTACGTCGGTAGCTGTTTGACGCGATCGTGTGGGAGCTGTAGCCGCTGCAGTTGCTCCATTTCGTGCTGATGCCGGATCTTCCTCGTATTGTTCATAACTATATAGGCGTGGATCGGGTATATCCGCTTCCGGTAGTCTTGTTGATGACATTGCTGGAGGCGCCGGGATTCCTATCCTCGAAGAGGGTGTTCCCCGAGGTGAAGGAGGTCCCCTAGGCGACGACCGCATTGATTCAGGTGGGGGAGGACCCTTTGAAGGCGGCGGTGGCGTTGTAGGATCCACCAGAACAAAATGGCGTGCATATGCACAAAGTTCCGGAAGATCTTCGAGGGCACGGGCGGCCATCAACACTCCCTCCTGCTCCCTGATCTCAATCAGTAACCCCGCGGACGTGGGGAGCAATCCTACCGATCGTAGCTCCGCGAAAGTGCACGTTGCTAATGACAACCGTGCCATAATTCTCTGAGAATGATTTCCAATAGATTATGGTTGACAAAAATATAAGTCCTTTGCTTACTAATCTTCTCAATCAGTCTATCCAACTATTCTCGTTCGAATCTTAAATATAGCTCCTATTGCATTAACACACTAGCTAGAGTGAAATATAACTAATCCAATTTAATATATCAGCTCCACGCGAATTGTTCAGAATCAACTTCCCCGCGAATTGTTCAGAGTAATAATCAATTGACGTTTTCACTCTAACCGACTAAGTGTGTTAATAATCTTGGATGCTATGCGTTTGAAGCAATGATGAACCTGCGACCTACTTTAGAAAAGGAATGAAAAAGGTTAAACAGGTTATAGCTCACACCTTCAAACAATCCTGGTGTTCGGCAGCGTTATATAATTTGACTACCGATACACCTCAAACATACCACATACACCTACCAATTGTCATTCAAATCGCATGCACCACATTCATTTCAAGCACTCAAAAATCAATGTTCCGACCCCAAACAATGTCGCCAAATGTCCTATCAAAATTAATCCCAATTTCCTGATGCAGTCAGTCCACTGTACAATAGCAATCCAATTAATATAATATAATTGAATACTACTATACGACTGAGAGTTGGTTCAAACACCAATATAAATGCACCACTATACCGCAAACTTGCTTAAGTGTGCGGGTATGAATAAGAAATTGATAAAATAGTCCAAGAGTAATAGTAATGTATGCCTGAGAGTCCCGAATAATTCAATATAATAATTCAATATTTTTGAGAATTATCGGCAGCACCCTGACACACAGAAAACACTCAAAGACCAATTTATCCTATATCACTCACACTATTATTACTTGTACTAATTTAATTAGCCACCGCAGCTAATAATATTATAGTGCAAATAATTAATAAAGGCAAAATAATCCACGCATCAATCAATTGTTCCTTTACCTACAACAAACTTAGCAGCAAGCAATCTTATTATTTTTAATCTATCAATACAGAATGTTGTGAGTTCACCCAGTGTCCACTGGTCTCCCCGACAGGTTATCCTCTCAGCGCTGGAACACCGCGGGTGAAGTGGTACACTAAGGGTAAAATCAAACAGACTGTATAATTCCCGAAAACCTCTATTTATTTTTCAAACTAAGTTATCCAAATCAGTCTCCCAATTTTAAATCTCTAAAATCCAAAAATAAACATCTGCTGCAAGTTTGATGCCAAGAAAACAATCAACAAAGTAAATATCTGCAAGACTATTTTGTCTCTATTTTAATTTGCTTGTTTAACCAGTTGCACAGGCCCCAGTCAATCACAGCAATACAACCATAACCACAAAGGCCCACTCAGTGCAACTGATCACTCACATACACACAATTCACAACACCAAACAACAAATTAATATCAACAACTGGCTCTCAACCCACACCAATATGTTATAATAATTCTGTATTCACATTCACTCTCATTCACTCCGCAATCACATGTATCTAAACTAATCTACACTCCGAGCGTTCGCTCTATTTATAAATCAACAAACGGGGAATTCCCCCGAATCGTAAATAAATGGTATCCCACAAAATTCGCTTACCCTATGCTACCTATGCACTGAGAACGGCGCGCGCGTCCGATCCTATGCCTTCGCTGGTACCGCGCGTCCGATCCCGCGATGGTTGCAATACTAGTATAGAAAATCTCTGCGATACACGACTCAAACGTGCTGACTATGCAAAATACATGTGCGGTCCATTCAACCCTGTGCGATGTCGCACATGGCAATTACTCAAATCGAAATTAATCACAATCACTTCTCCGACTCGGAGATAAAATTAAATCACAATCAAACAAATTTCTCAAACGATTTCGACGTTCTTTCGTCACACAAACGGTATCGACACAATATAAAATAAATCCAATGGGACCCTTAGCTATGTCGCATTCCAATCCGAAACATGAAAAAGCGAGCTTACGTTACGGTGTGCTTTCCTTTGCACGCGCAAAATACAAAAACGAATTATTCAAACTTCACAAAAAACGATATGAACACTCTCAAAACACACCTTACCTTTCCCCCTCCTTCAAAATTTCGAATAAAGGTCCGTCGCGATGCAGCGCCATGTAAAGCCTTTGTCCTTTGCGCAGACGTAGCTTTTAAATTAATTAAATGCGGTTTCTTTACCTTATCAAATAATATACAAATGTCACGATTACTTTATCTAACTAACGTTCAGCCACCCCACACCCCACAATCACCAACCTTTGCCAGTCGCCCACGGCGACTGCGGCTCTGCAGCTGTCGGAGTGAGGAGCTAGCCGCACTGGTCACCCGAGCGAATCGTCCTCAGTGGCTCTCTCCCTGGGTCTCCGGCGAGGTCTCACGGTTGCCCGCCAGGCCGACACACCAACCTAACCTAACCTACAGGCACTCTTTATCCCCTAAAAAGGACCCTAACCGAACCCAGGTAGTACACCTACTCACTATCGCTAACTTTCCCCGGAATTGACCAACTAGCTACCTTTTCGAACACAAAGCTATCCACAATCGCAATGCTCTGCAGCTCTGCTTCTCTTCAATAATTCTGGAGACAATAACTAATAACGAACTGGTCACGTCAATGGTCTGCGGCAGAATGAGAGCGTGCTATATTGCTATAGCGTGCAAGTCATATCTAGCCCGGAGACTTATCGGAGTAACCCAGGAAACCCGTTATATTAGGGATGACCCGGATATGTACTCGAACCCTCCATTTGCCTAGGAGGGGGCATTTTACGGGGCCCTATATGACCCGACCGTAATTCGTGTCATAAAACCTACCCGCCAGGGGAATGGACTCGCGTCAATCCAAACCGGGTCAACACTGCCCTGGGAATTTCAATCTACTACCCCCGACCGTCAATCGGGAGGGAATAGCGCCATCTACGGCCGGGATCTTACCTCAGCCTTTTGCTAGACAATGTAGTCTGCTAACTTGCCCCACAAGCGCAGACTCATGTTAGCCGGCGACGGCTTCACGCTTAAAGTCATTGTTATTTTGCGCACACAATCACAAAGACGCAAAACTGAGTGCGCAGCAACTGCGCACATACGCGATGAATGCGTGCTAGCGCTCCCACGGATGTGCTTATTGGCTGTCTTGGCGTTCTTCTTCCCAGGGTGTTAGTTTTTACCAGCAATGTCAATCACATGACTAGAACGTGTGCGCCATAGAGTACTGCACAAATTTGATCGCGTGTGCATTTTGCTTAAACACATGATCTATGGAACGAACGCGTAACGAACTTTTAGTGTTAATTTTTTGCTAACAGCCCGGTCACATGTTTGCGCGGGGATTGCGCGTGTTGTCCAAAACTATCATTTGTCAAATACAATGGTAAAACGATCTTATGAGGGATATAATAAAGATTATTTTCAGTTCAAGTATCTGATGAAGAAAGAGAGCAAACAGCAGCAACATTCATTCATGGAGTTTGACAGCGCGGAGGTATTTTTGTTTGTAATGCTTTATAAATACTACAAGGTTTGATAGTAAGAAATGTTCAAGGAAAGAATAGCAAGCCTCCTCACTAACTGTTGGTCCTACTTGCCCATTCAGGCAAGTAAAATATTAAATTTCTGATTTTTACTAGCCCCCCCCCCCCCCAAAAAAAAACAATGCGAAAAAGGAGAAATATTAATCTCGCTAGATTTGCTTGGCGGCAAATTTCTTTCCTGTTTCTAGATAAGATTTTAACAGAAGGAATTACATTTTCTTTCGTGGTTGAACAGAAGTGTTAGTTGCCTCGTCGGGTAACCAAACTAGACCATTTCATGAAATTTTACTTGCCCGACGTCAAGCAACAATTGGATGAAAGTAAATTATGCTCTAGAATGAGATGTGGAACGATAGTGAACAGCTATCAATCATTCATGGTATCTGACAGGGCAAGGTCTCCCCATAATATACCGGGTGTTCACACACAAAACGAGCGTGATTCTTTAGTCAGCTCTCGTACGAAACGATGCTCAAACCCCCGTTTCGTTAATCATGATTCTTTATACGACGTTTCGTTAGTGAGCGTTCAGACACACAATTTCCGACAATTTCCGTTGTATAGCTAGTCAAGAGCTGACTAAAGAATCAGCTCCTGACTAGCTATACGATGAAATTTTTGTGTGTGAACACGGGGATAAATGCAAAGTACAAGTTTCCATATTTAAAACAAAAATAGACACTTGGGACTGAATAACGAGGAGACTGAAAGAAAGGAACCCACAATCAGAACAAATGCAGCAAAGTATTGCCCAAGGATATAATAAACATGTTCCCTTCGAGTTTCTGAAATCCCCATGGACTTTGTACACAACCCACCCGGTTCCCGTAGTCATGGGGTTGATGACATCATTATATGCAGCCACTTCTTGGAAAAAGTTCTGTTTAAACTTCAAAATGTCATCATTAACATTCCATGACGTCAAAACCTCTATCAATAGGAAAAGCAGCGCAATCTCTACTTGTATGAAGCAGTTGCCATGGTAACTTAGTATACATGTAGATCAATGCATACAGATGAGCTAGTGAATGAGATGGTAACCTATTTGTATAATTTGTATCAAGAATATGTAGTTCAATTTCGTTGAATAGCTGCCTGCCTATCATTTGTATCGAGTACCTGCAGTGAATACTAAAAGCCAAACAAATGTATTGACCACTTTTTTGTATAATTTGTATCATGTATACAGCGCATACTCAATTAGCATACTGTATAATAAAATGATATCCATTTTGTTTAGCAAAAGAATATAAGGAGAATGTGTGAAAGTTCTTGGGAGATCTTAACCAAATTTACTTAATATTTGATGCCGATGTGTCATTCGCAACACGCAGAACATAACCAGGAGAATTCAGTTGTAATTAAACTTTAAAGCATACATGAACATTTTTCTTAAAAGAGTTCTTATCATTTAAGCAGAATCATTTGTACAAATAAAACAAACTCAAGCATACATGAACATATTAAAGAAGAGTTCCAATCAAAATATTTGTTAAAATATGATATACGAGTGTGAAAGTTCTTATGTGTTCCAGACCTACTTAACCCCTTGACTATGGGAACTGAGTGGATTGTGTACAAATTCTATGGACATTTCAGAATCTCAAACGGAACAGGTTAAGTACTTAATCAACACCCACATATACTTTTTGTAAAGAGCAGAACATACAAAACAGCAAAGGAAATGAAACATTTTGACCTTTATTCATAATTTGTGTCACCTTTACAGAACATATGTCATACAATAAAGACAGCTCTGCTCATTTGAGCCTCAAAAGAGGAAAGAATATAAATGGAAATGTTAACCTGTTCCATACCAGTTTTTTGCATTCCCCATCGAGTTAATACGAGACCCATATTAAAGGCTCCTGTAGGCAATAGGTTGACGAAGGACAGTCAACCTGTTTGAAATGTCAAGCCTTCTCCTAGTACCACACTACTATCCCTACACTAAACATAGAGCAGCGCTGTAGTCCCCCAGGACTACAGGCTCAAGAAAAGAATAACCAATGTCAGTCTGTTACAGGACTATCACAGTCCTTTTTTCAGGACTAACCAAGAAAGAACTATGGTCCTTTTCAGCACTATCAATCCCACCTCATCTTACATTGTCCTACCACGAACCTAATGTGTATCCACCTCACCATGGGAACCGATACTTTCAAAGAGATTAAAAGCGAGCCTGTGAAAGTCTCGGGTGTAGTGGTGCTAATTTATCCAATACAGTACAGGGGGGTGTGTCACAAAGTTCCAAAGTCGAACTTAACACTAAGTTGGACTTAAAAACTATGGAAAGCCATTAGTTCTTTGTAAAATTGTTAAACAAGTTCGTTTAACAGGCCTACAACTTTGATAAAAATCATTGACATTTTCTTTTATCAAAGAGATTTCAGGTTATTTATGTGACATTTTGTCGAAAGTTTCAAATATTAGCATTTTGGCTCTTGAATATGTGTGATTCAGAGGCTACAAATGGCTTTCCATAATTTGTAAGTCCAACTTAGTATTAAGTTCGACTTGGGATATTTGTGACACCCCCCCCCCCCCCCCCCCCGAAGGGGTTAAAAGAAAGCCTGTGAAAGTCTCAGGTGTTGTAGTGCTAATTTACTTAATCGATGCAAGTGTTTGCTTACCGCGCCTACACAGCCACGCAATGAATACTGCAATTGTGTGCATGCTGAGTTCATATACATCTAGCAATTCATGGAGCGTTTATCGTTTACCCAGACTATAAAAAAAAACGGATGGACTGTAAAACTAAAGCATAATATTACTTAGTTCATTTACAAATCTAGAAACTAATTGAATGCCTGACATTATACTCATTAGAGTAAAAACAAATGGATGGACAATTAAGATTACCCTCTTTCTGGAATGAACTTAAAAGAGAGGTTAAAAGAGAGCCTGTGAAAGTCTCAGGTGTTGTAGTGCTAATTTACTGAATCGATGCAGGTGTTTGCTTACCGCGCCTACGCAGCACTTCATGAATACTGCAATTGTGTAAATTGAGTTCAAATACATCTAGCAATTCATGGAGCGTTTATCGCTTACCCAGAGACTATAAAAAAAAAAAACGGATAAACTGTAAAACTAAAGCATAGTATTACTTAGTTCATTTACATATCTAGAAAATAATTGAATGGCTGACATTTCTTACTAAGAGTAAAAACAAATGGATCCATGGACTAATTAAGATTATACTCTCTTTCTGGAATGAACTTAAAAGAGAGGTTAAAAGAGAGCGTGTGAAAGTCTCAGGTGCAGTAGTGCTAATTTACTTAATCGATGTAGGTGTTTGCTTACCGCACCTACGCAGCACTTCATGAAAACTGCAATTGTGTATAAAATTGCAAATTATGGAGTGTTTGTCGATAGCCGTGAATATAAAATGCAGGGTCAATCGAGCAATGAAAAAGGGTTTTATGGGAACGTCCCCCATTCAAGGGTCTTTGTGGCTCAATGGTTGCGCACAGGTCTAGCAATCCGGAGGTCTCAGGTTCGATTCCCAGCGAAGCCTATTTTTCTTTGCTCATTTTCAATCAATAAAAATCAATATAAAAGCAGATTGACTGTTAAGATCTGATCGACGTTTTCACAAAATAGGTTGACCCTAGTTCTTCACTAATGTAGAACAAAATTAATTCTTTAGTTTTATATCCCTTAGATTACATACATCTAGCTAATAATAGAATGCTTGCTATTCTTACCCATTAGAGTACAAACAAAATGATGAACATTTAGATCTGTTCAAATATTTAAAAACTTTGGACTAAATAGGCTAATTCTTTTTTGTTTCACAAATGCAGCCCACAATGAATACAGCAATAATGTATTTCTAGTTCATATACTGTACATCAAGCAAATTATGGAATGCTCTATAGCTAACCCATTGCCTACATTATTAACGCCTTTCGAAGGCTTCTTTGCAAAAATTAACTTTCATTTTAATAAAGAACAGCAGGATTATGAGATGTGTTCATATCTCCTTTTGATTTCAGTACCAAGGATTCATAACACATGTACTTGTGCAGTTCCTATCCCATTAATTTTGATTGAATAATAAAAACGCATTTACTTATAATATATCATGCTATCACATATTCAGACAGAGCTTTGTTCGTTAGTAAGTAATTTAAATAAAAGAACTACTTTCATATCTTCATCTGATAGTAAAAATATTGATTATTTATTTATTTGAAAATATTATTTCATCTAACGAATTACCATTAAATAGTGAGAAACATTCACTTGCAAAGTTGCAATGCATGATACTACAATAAATTCAGACAGAGCTTTGTTGGATAGTAATTAAAACCAAAAGAACTACATTCATATCTTCATCTGACAGTAAAAATATTCCCTCATACCTTGTTTTATTGGTATTAACAATTAAAGGTTTTGGTTTTTCAAATTTCCATTTCGTTTAAAAGATATTGACCATTGAAGTGTTCGGATATTAAATTATCTACGGGACTTTTTCAGCCGTGTACATTAAAGGGATCTAGTAACTTTGTTGAGATGTGCAAAAATTGATGAATGGTTGATGCAATGTATATTGTTGTTATCTCATATGTCCACAGGGTATTGTGTGAAAATTTCAAGTCAAATGGACAATGTATGGCCAAGTAATGAGCGAAAATGCAAAGTGATATTGGGTGATATTCACCAACTCACTGCATTCACTTTGTACAGGGATGAAAATCTCGCCCGGAGATTTTCTTATCTGAATACTTCAATCATACATATCTTTGTAATGAAAGGGAAATTTGAAAAACCGAAAGCTGTCCCATGATTTTATTGTTAATACGAATACAACAAGGTATAAAGGAACCACTAGAATTAAAATTTTATTTTGAGGATTTGGACAATGTTACTAAGTCCCTTTAAGTAAGTGCAATGAGTAAGGGAATATCATTTTGCATTTTTCGCTCATTTCTCCGCCAAATAACATCCAATTAACTTGCAATTTTCACACATTACTTTCTGGACATATCAAATCACACCCACAGACATTTTATTAAACACGCATCACTTTTTGCACTTGTCAACAAAGTTACTAGATCCCTTTAACTGGAAGGGGTAATTCCTGTCTTTTTAGTCTAGATAGCTTAAATTGATAAGTTTAGTAGAATGGTAAACGAAAACACCAAACGAAAACACCAAACAAATCTCTTGACATTACCAGAGGGCGATATTGATCCAATTGGTAATGCCACGTGACTAAGCATACGTCCCACACGTATTAAACCCATGAATGCGTACGTGCACATGCATGCATGCATTTGTCTACTTCCTTTATAGATGTTCCCTGGGTGGCCTTAAAGGGATCGCTCTAGTAACATTGTCAAATCTACAAAAAACTTATTTAGAACTTGAGTAGTTCTCACATACCTGTGTTTGGATTTGAAAGTCTCTCTGGGAGACTTGCAACTGTGTACAAAGCTAGTGCAACGAGTTGGCAAATATATCAATTTGAAATTTTTGCTCATTACTCGGTCATATGACATTCATTTACCGTGGAATTTTCACACATCACTCAATGGACATATCAGATCACAGTAATACACATTTTATCAACCCTTTGTCAGTTTGTACTCATGTCAACAACCTTAAAGGGATCTAGTAACTTTGTTGACAAGTGGAAAAAGTGATGAGTGATTAATAAAAATGTGTATTGGTGTGATCTGATAT
This sequence comes from Echinarachnius parma, assembly GCA_037951105.1. NCBI lineage: Eukaryota > Metazoa > Echinodermata > Echinoidea > Clypeasteroida > Echinarachniidae > Echinarachnius > Echinarachnius parma. The sequence continues at coordinate 141,554 of JBAMJV010008078.1, forward strand.
GTCCACAAAGTAATGTGTGGAAATTTCACATTAATTGGATGTTTTTTGGCTGAGAAAATGAACAAAAATGCAAAGGGAAACCGGTCGTGTGCTTTTATTGTTAATATGAATATGACAAGGTATGACAGAACCACTAGAGTTCCAAGTAAGTTTTGAGGATTTGGACAATGTTACTAAGTCCCTGAACTGCCCTTTCTCCTACAACCTTAACCGCATGAATCCGTCCTTTGCACTTTTATGAGCTAATCATCTTAGATTAGTTCTCTATCTTATCCTTGATTGATCAAAGCCAAAGATCCAAAAACAATAAACATGACTGTACGTGCATGTCCATGCATGCATTTGGTCTACTTTTTCTACCTCTGTAATCCTTCCTGAGTAGCCTTAAAGTGTAAGTCTTTGAACCGCCTTTTCTCCTGCAACCTTTACCGCATGAATCTGTCCTTTGCACTTTTATGAGCTAACCATCTTAGATGGTTCTCTATATCCTTGATTGATTGCCAAGCACTTGTAACTGAGAGGCTGTGTGACAAAGCAATAAGATCTGAAAACAATAAACACATGCGTACATGTCCGTGCATGCACACATTTTCCTACATCTTTCGTTCACTTTCCTGGGTAGCCTTAAAGTTTAAGTCCCTGAACCGCCCTTTCTCCTGCAACCTTAACCGCACAAATCTGTCCTTTGCACTTTCATGAGCTAACCATCTTAGATTGTTTTTCGATCGTATCCTTGATTGATCAAGAGACACCTGTAACAGTGAGGCCATGTGAAAAAGCATGAGATCCGAAAACAATAAACACATGCATACGTGCACATGCATGCACTAATTTTCCTACTTCTTTCGTACACTTTCCTGAGTAGCACTAAAGTTTAAGTCCCTGAATCTCCCTTTCTGCTACACCCAAACCGCCATTGCACTTTCATGGGCTTACTAAGTTAACCGGTTCCCGACAAAATTGTGCAACCCTCATAGAGTTAATACAGGCAATGGTTTAACCTGTTCCCTGTTGGATGTTGCAATTACCATAAACTTAATACAGGAGACACTAGGTACCTGTAGACAATGGGCTAAATTGGTTCTCTATATATCTTACACTTGATTGATCAGAAATCACCTGTAACAGTGAGGTCATGGACAAAACATAAGATCCAGGAAACAATAAGTACGTGCACGTTCCACCTTTTTTTCTTCTTTATTTACTTCTGTCTGTTTCTTATATGTGACCCGAAGAAACAGAAGTCGGATAAATAATTTTCTGGATTTTTATCTAGTTTGGATCAGCATTATCTAAGCTTTAATATGATATAAAAGTTGTATTATAGTGATTCTGCAACGCGGAGTTACTGATGTTTTTCTAAGGGCAATTTCCAACGGTCTGGAAATAAAATGCAGAGAAAATCCCTCAAGAAGTTTTACATCCATTTCGAGAGCGAAATTAGCTTTCTAATCAGGCCATACTTGAACCAGTTGCATGAATAGAATGTGGTAGCAACCTTTATCCAATTTTCTTGAAAACTTGCATATCAGTACATATGATTTACACCTTCCCTCTAAAAATTGTTGAATATAATCCATGCTTTGTAGAGATATGTAAAGATTTGATCGAAATTTAAGTGATTTTGGAATGACAAACTTGGATTCAAGTACACACCGAGCACGGGATACAAAAGCGAGCACTTTTACCTAACAAAAGGGGGTCCACTCCCCCGTGGACATGCTCTCATTATTGTTCGACTTATCGATATTGACAGGTAGTGCAGCCACCCCTTTGATGAAACCATATCGCAACAAATAAAGCTGCGACGGGGGCACGCCTCAACGATAGCGTTACCCTAAAGAGCGTTCTTTTTTAAACAAAGGAGGCCATTTGAGTCAGTAGGTGAATAGGGATTAGAGAATATCGATGTGCGCTGACTCTTGACCGCCAGCGAGATTTGCAACTTGGCACAAAGGGGTTGTTAAGAGGCGGAGCTTAATATTGATCGCTTTTGGGAGCGAAGAATTTTGGAAAGCAAACTTTTCAAACCTTCTAAAAACATGCTTAAAAACTTTCCTTAATTTTCACCTTTCCACTTAATATTTGTACTGGAGATTGTGCTTACTGGTAGAACAAATATCAGGGAAAGGCCTGAACTAATAATATTTTTTTCGACATTTTAATGCAATTTCAAATCAATCGTGATTTCTGAGGTTCGAACTCGCGCGACTTTTGGCTCCTCTGAGAAAGACGGGACACATATTGACTTTATGTTTTTATCTACCGTGCGACCGCATAAAATCGCCACCGCGATTACGATGACAATTTTCAACCTTGCGTCCTTCAAACTACTCCTTCTCAAAAAATACTCGCAAAGAACACACGAGAATCGCACACATAAAACTTGAGAACATTGGCTTTCAAACTGTGTGTTTGGTCGGTATCGTAAAGCCGATCCTACTGCGCACTGCGCTAGCGAAAATGGTCTACATTGCGCAGGACAACAAGGAGAATTTTACGTTTGGGGCGACGGGGCAGAAACTGCAAAACAAGCTTTCGATTCTTTGCTATCGTGCATAATAACCGGTGCAGATTTTAAAGCCACTTGGAAAATGTTAAGTTTAAAAGTTACTTATTCAGTACCAACTATTCGCCTGACTGGTGACTGTGTTAGTACGGAGAAAAAAGGGCGGCGGAACAAACCCAAACAAAATGCAATGTTAAAAAAGTCGCTGCATAATCCCACTGCCCATAGACATTGCACGTAAAATTGATCAAGGAAAGGTACAAATTACAACTTTCGGGCGAAATGAAATTGTTCTAAATAAGTTATGACTATGGCAATGACAACTATACCGTATCAATCTGTATAATTTGCTACATCTAGTTCTACAGATGACATCATCTAAATATAATTTTAAATACATCTAAACACAATCGAAACTTACTACTTGATAGGTCTTTCTGCACTGGCTTAACTCCATAAGTATATCGGTAGTCTGCGCGCACCAGAATGTATAATGCATACGGTCGCGTACTAGTGCTATAGCATAACATGTGTAATACATTATACACATAAAGAGAGAAAGGAAAATTCCCCTGCGCGCGCTGGCCTTTGTTATTGCGCAATTACACGCGTCAGGGCGCTACTAACGCGCTAATATACGCGATATCCTCCAAGCTGATTGGTGATTATTTTCATCATTTTGTATCGCGCATAGTAATCGCGCGATCTTGACCAACAATTTGAATAATATAGATGCGTCCTGGCCTCATTCGACTCAATACAAACGGAGTTGATTGGCGTCACTTGTGTGGCCATGTTGTGAACCGAGTGATAATTCTTTTACTGCACGTACCAGTGGGAATACATTTGGATTTGTGCAACATTTCGGGCGACGCTCGTTCGTTGAGGTTTTCAATTTGTTTTATGGCCAAAATTAGTATTTGATTCAAATTTTCAGTGAATGGTTCATATCAAATTACGGAGAAGTTTTCAATATTCAAGTTGACTGGAGGATTTGCTAACACATTGGATATATTTGATAAAACGGCCATCTAAACCGAGACTTAGTTTTGGCTGCGTTGCAACTTCGTGTTGATTTCCGTCACAAAATATTTTGCTTGCTTCGGAAGCCTTCCTAAAATCGTTTTTTTATGGAACAATCACATGTTTGTGGATGTACATGACGGAAAATATCACATATCAAGTACCGTGAGTACAATTTGAACAACATTTGCGATGATATATTTTTATATTTTGTTCGTTCTAGACCTGTTTTGATAGACTAGCGTAGCCGACTGCGACTTGGCGATACTTTGACAAAGTACTGAGGTTAAATCGCCAGCTCGATTTTCGGAACAAAATCGGGCTTAGATTTTGAATTAATCAATGTCATTCTATAATAGACTTGAATAATAAATGACAATAGTTTGCTTCGTCCATGTGTAAAGTTATTTTGGAGTTCGAAAATCAATAATCGCTAGAAATAAGGCTTTAAAAAATCTGTCCGGCGGAATAGGGCAACTGCACGGTAGGTCTGCCCTTTCTACTGTAAACCCCTTCTAGTAGTTCCCTAAACCATCAAAACTCAAACTTATCCACTGAATTCAGTTCCTGATTTTCTCTCCGGACCAATCAAAAGTAGTGAAGCAAGTGACAAACTACCATATTTGCCGATGTATATGCCGCACTTGTGTATTAACCGCACCCCCATAAAAAAAAAAGTAAAAAAAGAAAAAAAAAGAAAAAAAATAAATTTTGAAAAAAGGTGCGGTTAATACACCGACAAATACGGTAGGTAGTAAACACTTTTTTCTTCATTTATATCATTTTATCTCTGACAAAGCTCCTGCTAGGATTGAAGACAGACTATCTACTGACTCTTATAAAAAGGTGTCTCAACAAAATGTTGCAAACTAGTTTCCTTTAAATAATTTCACCAACCTTTATAATAAATTAGTTTTCCTCCTGAACACTTAATCATATTACCAATTCAGAGCAAAATATTCCTTTCCACATTCTTGCATTAAAAGCAACTAAGCATTTTGAAGACTTCATTTTCTCGCAGTAATTCTACCTACTCCTGGAAAAACTTCAATCTTAAATCAAATAAAATTGATTTTTTTTTGGTTTTTTTTTTCGCTACTACTCACCAGAGAAACATCGCCGTTAGCTACTATTGATTTCACGATGAGTGCGGCCGCAGAACAAAGTTATCGTCAAAAAGGACATTCGAGGTGTCCGGAACCTTGACCAATTCATATCGACCCATTGCCTCTGGGAATCTGGTGTTCAATATGCATGAAACACTGCTAGCTTTAGTTTCACGCTAAATCTATTTTAGATAATAGATCAAAGTATGCAATGAGGGATTATTTTAGTTCCCAGCTAGGGTTAACTTAGTAGGCTATTAATGCTTACACAGATTACCATAGGTACATGTAGTTAAAAGGAATCTTGTGTTGCTTACTAAACTAGCCCTATCGTCTGGAATAGACTTTAAGGGAATGGAACAAAGCTAGTGCATTTTCCTGAACATGGACACTAGTAGTACTCCATGTACATTAAATACTGCTAGCTTAGTTTAACGCTAAGTCCAGTCTTTCTTAGTCGCCATTTTATAGCTTGAAAAGTCTTTGTTTGTAACCTATGTTGCTTGTAGCTAGCAAATGAAAAATCCCTTATTATAAACTTGGGCATATCACCCAAAACAGCCTTAGCATGCTACTAAGCTAGTAATGTTTTATGAATATGGGCCCTGGTGTTTCATGTGTTAACTTTAGGGTGAAGAAATTGGAAGAGATAACAGAGACTCTACAAAAACAGCAAGATAGCGTACATAAAATTTAACCAATTCAGGACTGGTCCCAAAAATACTCGGGCTTGGGTCCATGGAGAATAAATGTTATGGCAAAATCAATCGGTCCTGAATGGGTTTTTAAAAAAAAGTATGCATATCTGTTGACCGGGGTAATAATAATAGTGTGAAGCGCTATGATACTCCTATGAATATCGCCATATGAAAAATCATTATTATTATCATGTCAAGGCTCAAACACAAGCAGGGAGTTAATATCTACTTTAGATAGTGTTGTTTTTAACCCGTTGTTTACGGGAACCGGGTGGGCTATGTACCAAGTCTATGGGGATTTCAGAAGCTCGTAGTGAACAGGTTAACAGGAACTAATAATCCTCTGAGAAAAACTGTGGTGAAGCTATATTTGATAAGGTTTCATGAAGAACGTGTGTTACACGTGCTATTGTGCTATTCCTCTCCGCGTTACAGTGGATCCATTTTACATTTATAAGTAAATTCATACTGCCCTTCAGGAGGCTTCCAATGGGGGCGAGGGCAGGCCTTGGATAGATCTAGATCTACCCCAGTCTCAGTGTGCTATATTCACGGTCAGGCCCATTTGGACAAGAAAATCATGTTAGAAATAAAATAGATAATCATTTGTGCAGAAAAGAAATGTTCACTTGCCCCAATTCTAGAAAATATGTTAATTTACTATTTTAAGTTAACCCGTTCCCTTCGAAATTCAGAAAACTCCATAGACTTTGCACATAGCCCACCCGGTTCCCATAGGCAAGGGGTTAATGTTTTCTTGCTTCATTTAGGCCATTTTCCCTCAAATAACCCCCCACCCCCCCCCCCCCCCCCCCTCCCTCTCGCCAATACAATCAAATGCTTGTCCAAATCCAACTTTGAATAGCCCTTGGCAACGTGGCAGGTACTTATTTAGATCCCTCTACTGGTAAACAAACTTGGCCTGGTTGTGTTCTCTTTCTCGGCAAACACGATTTTCCCTAATCCACCACTCGAAAATGTCAGGGACATCACTTCACTTGGCATTTGCTATCTCGTTATGCTAATCCCCTCTGCGTTACAGTGGATTAGTTTATTAGCTGGACCATATAGTGCCTTTGAGATAGTGTATCAAGTGTAGGTGGCCAGGCCCTTTCACATGGAAAAAAATAATTGGGAGGTATGTGGACCACCACAAATTAGTTTATAAGCTATAGACCCTGTATGAAGCAAAGCCCTATTTAGATAGTGTAGCATGTGTGCATTACCAGGCATTTTCACATGGAAATTAAAAAAATATAGTGAAGTTGTGCTGTCTGTTGCAGTTGATTAGTGTATTAGCTGGAGCATGTAGTGTCATTGAGATAGTGTAGCAAGTTGGGGTAACCAGGCCCTTTAACACAGACAAAAAATATAGCAAAGTTATGCTAAACCTATGTGCATTGCAGTAGTTAGTTTATTAGCTAGAGAGTATTAAGTGTGGGTTACCAGGCCCTTTCATATGGAACAAAAATATTGCCAAGTTGTGCTAATCATCTGTGTTAGAGGGGATTAGGCAAACTGTTCTGTATGGGTTTTAACGACAACAGAACACTTCTCAAATTAGCATTCCAAATGTACATTTTGTCTTCATGTAAACAAGGCTAAGACCTTGCATATGGCTTAACTGTGGGGGCCTGCGTTAACTCAAAATATTTGTTGAAGTTTCCACTTACTCTGATCTAAAAAAAAAAAGGAAAAAAAGAAAGAATATACGGTAATAATGTGTGAAAACATTTTAAATGTACATTTACCCTTAAAATGTAAATTAGGCTAAGACCTTGCATACAGCTTAACTGTGGGGGCCTGTGCTGGATCAAAATATTTTTGAAGTTTCCACTTACTTAGATCTAAAAGATAATAAAAGAATATACTCGTACATTCCTTATTATTCTCCTTGGAACTCTTTTGCGTAATGTTTTCCTCAAGTTGAAAGCCACCAAGAAAACTTTCCTCAAAAGTAAAGAAAAAGTGACGAGCCCATACTCCAAATAAGCTTTACTTATTAATAAGAATACAAAATAAGTTTGTTTTTTTTAAATATCAACAGGTCTGAGATCACCTTGCATAAGCATAACGTATAATGCGGGGGCGATGCAGGGGAAGTAGTTTCACTTTAGAAAAAACTTTGAGGCGCTGCTTCTTACTAGATCTCTTTAAACAAATGAAATTAGATTCTTACTGGTACTTCAAAAACTTTTTAATTACAGACCACGATCAGGCAAATTGTCCTTCTAACAAACGTTCAACCCATTTTTCTTTATTTATTCCTTAAGGCCCGGTCACATATCACCGGATAGCGTAAACGGATACCCGACGAATAGAATATTTGCGAAATCAAATTATACGGTGGTGAAAATCGTCTCCATTGCTTCATGCACAAAACATTTCGCCGGATAGAACAACATACATCGCCTGACAAGAAAGGCATACTAACAGATTGAACATTTTGCTCTCAAGTTAGGCCTCCGTTTACGTTATCCAGTGATATATGACCGGGCCTTTAATCTCTTCCAGAATATTGCATTTCCATATAGCATGCATTTGGGAATTTCATCTAACATTTGTGGTCCTTTCATACCTTTACATTTTTTTAATTTTGGGGGTGTAAGATTTCCTTCTGTGTTATACCAACCTCGAAAAAGATACATATAACTTAATATTTTAAAGAGTAAAGGACTGATTTGTTTTCCTTTTTCTCTGAATTTATTAAAAATGAATATGTCTCTAAAGTTTTTCTGTCTGAAAACTTATCTGGGGTGCTCTAACGTTGCGTTCATTTTGTTTTATTAAATTCAAATCTGTAATTTTATTCAATAATGTACAGACTACGGGGTGTTCTAACGTTGTTTTCATTTTATTTCGTTGAATTCAAATCTGTAATTCATTTAAATAATTTACGGGTTACAATGAGCTTAATTGTCCTTCTAACAAACATTCAATCCATTGTATTTCTTTCAAACATACGTTGGGTGTTCAATCCAACCTTGTCTTCACTCTGTTATCTATATCTTTTGTTAAAGTTTCCTTGTGTATCATATCAACCTTGGAAATTATACAAATACTAGTACCTCGATATTTGAAAAAAGTAAAGGACTTTCTATAACTTTATTTTAAAATGTTGACGCTCTTATTACCGGTGAATGAAACTGAGTATTTCAAACTAAGTTTGAATTTTCCAACAATACAATAATAACAAAAGACATGTGACATAAAGACAACTGGCTAAGATGCCCCTAGATAATACCTATACAAATACGCATTTATAAACTAGAATTGAAAGTGATAACTTTATTTCCTTCAAACTTATTTTTCCTAGTTTTTACTTCATGTCTCATATGCACCAACCTTAATATATTTACAATATGAACCATTAAACTTCCTTTCTTGGTACCATTGGTTACAAAAATCAGAAAAAAATCATTTATCAAATTGTCAGCGCATCTTTGTTTTAAATCTCATGGGATCGAAATGAGTGGTTACAAAATCCAAGATAAAATTTTTGCATTTCATGAACAATTTTATTGCACAAAGTCAAGTTTTATATGTTTTTTTTTTCCCTGGAAGCTAAATTAATCAATCAAAAAATGTCTGAAGGAGATTTAAATAAGTGGTAACAAAAACCCTAACAAATCCAAGATAATAACCCCAGGGGGTGTTTCACAAAGCTTCTAAGTTGAATTTAACTCTAAGTTGGACCTAACTATTATGGAAAGCCGCTTGTTTCTTTGTTGTAAAATTGTTGAAATAGTTCTTTTGAAAAGGAATAAAGTTTGACAAAATCAGTTAATTTTGTTATTCTCAAGGAGCCTTGAGATAATTGATATAAATGTTTGTTGGAAGTTTCAAATACTTGTATTTGTTTTGCTTTTGAATATGTTTTATTTCAAGGCTACAAATGACTTTCCATCATTGTCAAGTCCATCTTAGAGTTGGTTCAACTTTGCATCTTTGTGAAACACCCCTTGCATTGTATTCAAATTACACTAAATCAAGATCTGAATATTTCTTTTAATTCTAAGATGAATACAAGAAAATGTGTCTAAATGAGATGTTGCTAAGGGATAATAAACAAACGGCAAGAACCTAAGATAAAAGTTATTGCTTTGTATTCAAATTACATTAAAACAAGATCTTAACATGACTTTACTTGAATGATGAATTTGGTTTAAAAGAGGTTTAAATAAAAGGTAAACAACCACAGCGAAATCTTAGAAAATAGTTCCACATCCTATCTGGCAAGGACTTTAATACAGGGATCTAGAAAGATTGTCTAAATCCTCAAAATCCAATTAGAATTCTAGCAGTTCCCTCATACCTTGTTGTATTCGTATTAACAAAGAAGCATACGAAAGGTTTCGGTTTTTTAAATTTCCCTTTCGTTAAAGATATTTACGGTTGAAGTCTTCAGATGTTAAACTATCCACTGGATAGTCGTAACCATGTTCAAAGTAAGTGCAATGAGTTAGTGAATATTACTTTGCATTTTTGCTCATTACTCGGCCATATAACGTCCATTAACTTGACATTTTCACACAATTATACCCAGTGGACATATCAGATAACAACAATATACATTGTATCAACCATTCATCACTTTTTGCACATGTCAACAAAGTTACTAGATCCCTTTAATTTGGATCCAAATATCTGTATCAAACGAGTTGAATAAAATGAAGGACATGACACCAACAATTCTGGGGCATTCACAAGAGTTTCTTGAATAATTCATCAAAAACTGAAGAGCTAGAAAATCTTGGCGATGCGAGTTGAAGCCACTGATATCTAGGATGGATTAGTTATATCCTGTTCAACTCTGTGAAGACGTGACGCAACCAAGACGTGACGCAACCAAGCGGCCAACCAAGACCCAACAATGCTTGCAAATTTTGTCGGTTTGTCCGTTTGTTTGCTTTTTGTTATGAGTTATGGATAATGTCTTAATGTCTTAATGTTTTAATACTGCAAATGCAATAAGAAACCATGTATTAAGTGATAAATAAATGCAATATATTATTTTGGGGGTTGTTTTGTTTATTTTCCACTCCCCAAGAATAATTCTAAGTATACGTTAAGTCCATTTTGGGGCTAAATTTAGTTCTGCATACCATCTTGTAGGTCTGAACGTTCTTTATGTGCTGCCAACTTTACAGATAACAATTATTTGTAACTTTAGAAATACAAGAGAGCTAAATAAAGTTGGGGTTCTATAAGGCTCCCAAATTCTAGTGGAAAAAAAATGACTTAGTGTTCTTCTCATTCTCAACCCATTATCTATTATGCCCAGGAATTTGCAAGTCTTGTCTTAAATAATTCATGGGGAAAAAAACAGCGATCTAGAAAATATTGGTGAGATTGAAGCAAAAACAATTTCATGAGAAGTTTCACATTGCAAAGACATTGATCTCATTTTCTATCCAGATAATTATACAGCTGTAACTGTATATTTTAATTATGTACCTTTCACGGGTAGGGATTGCGAACCGATTTATTAACATCTACTATTCCTAGGTATTTGTAAATCTTGTCTTGAATAATCTATTTATTTATTTTGAAAAACAGTGATCTAGAAAAAAATTGGTGAGATTGAAGAAAAGAAATCGCACCTTTCACAAGTAGGGATTTCAAACAGACCACCTAACATTTATTATTCTCAGGAATTTGCAAACCTTGTCTTAAATAATTCATGATAACACAGCAATCTAGAAAATCTTGGTGAGATTGAAGAAAAGGAATTCAGGAGAAGCTTCACATTATAAAAACACTATCATGATCTTGTTTTCAATCCAGAATTCAACTGGAATTTTATATTTGAGTTATGCACCTTTCACGGGTAGGGATTTCAAACTGATCTAGAAACAAATTTGTTTGATCTAAACAAAAAAGTTCATGAAGAGTTTCAATTTGAGTTATGCACCTTTTACAAGTAGGGATTTCAAAGAGACCACCTAACATTTATTACTCTTAGGAATTTGCATGTTGTCTTAAATAATTCATGATTAAACAGCGATCTAGAAAATCTTGGTGAGATTGAAGAAAAGAAATTCATGAGAAGCGCTTTACATTGAAATCTAAGATCTTGTGTTGAATCCAGAATTCAACTGGAATTTTATATTTGCGTTAAGTACCTTTCACAGGTACGGATTTCAAACAGAACAAATAACATCTATTTGCCCAAGAATTTGCAAGTCTTGTTTTAAATTATTCATAAAAAACACAGCGACCTGGAAAATTTTGGTTAGGTTGAAACAAAGAGCTGCATGAAGTGTTTAAATTTGAGTTACGCATCTTTCACAGGTAGGGATTTCAAAGAGAACAAATAACATCTATTTTCCCAAGAATTTGTGAGCGTCATCTTTAAATAATTCATGAATTAGAAAGAAGATCTACAAAATGTTGGTTCGGTTGAAGCAAATAACTTTGAGACGAGATGCATTAAAGTAACCCCACAACATGGAGCCATGAAATAATGTGACAAAAACAATTAAAAACTGGGGTAAAAAAAAGAAAATGAAAGAATTACAGAGTGTGCCCCCCCCCCCCCCCCAAACACTACCCAAATGTTAGCATGTCTACAATAGGCCACTGTCTATATGCCCACAAAGTAACCAATAAATCGCAGTCACTATCTGCAATTGAATCGTCTTTAAAATGCTTCACACTTTCAGTAGAGCCAGAATATCTGACATTAAAGTGCTTTCCATGATCTAAAGTTCCAAAACTGCAATAAAATCGTCCTCATCTGTTTCACACTTTCCATAAGAGCCGCATTCCATTATCTAAAGTCGCATTCGGTAATAAAGTCGTCCTCAAATGTTTTACACTTTCACAAAAGCTACATTTATCTGCTAATAAAGTGCTTTCCATTATCTAAAGTTCCAAAACTGCAATAAAATCGTCCTTATCTGTTTCACACTTTCCATAAGAGCCGCATTCCATTATCTAAAGTCGCATTCGGTAATAAAGTCGTCCTCAAATGTTTTACACTTTCACAAAAGCTACATTTATCTGCTACTAAAGTGCTTTCCATTATCTAAAGTCCCAAATTGTAATAAAATTGTCCTCAACTGTTTTACACTCTTACAAAAGCTACATTTATCTGCTACTAGAGTGCTTTCCATTATCTAAAGTTCCAAACTGTAATAAAATCGTCCACACTTTCCCAAGAGCCAAAAGCTTATCTGATAAATGCTGTCCATTATTTTTAAGTCCTGGTTACTCTTTGTTCAACTCTCGATGAGCACTCGTTTATCTTTAAAAAGTTTGTTTACCACAAACAACTTTTCATTCTCTCACATGTACATAATTAAAGTTTGCTATGGCCCTTGAATAGAAAGCTGATCCCGTCCTCCATCATTCCTGCTTAAGATAATTTCATACAAAACATGAAATATAAATTTACACAACAACACAGTAGACAGAAGGCACATATTCAGACTCTCTATTAATAACGCTTCAAACCTCATAGTAGTCCCTGTTTGCCGTGGCCCTAAGAGCACTAATCTAGTCCTCGATCGTTCCTGCTTTATATACTTTCATACAAAACATAAATTTACACAACCACACAGTAGACAGAACGCACATTCAGACTCCCTTTATTTACAAGGCTTCAAACCTCATAATAGTCCCTGTTTGCTGTGGCCCTAAGAGTGCTTATCCAGTCCTCTATCGTTCCTGCTTTAAGATACTTTCATGCAAAACATAACACAAAACACAAATTTATACTACCACACAGAAGACAGAAGGCACATTCAGACTCTCTATTTACAATGTTTCTAACCTCGTAATAGTCCCAATTTGCCGTGGCACTAAGAGCGCTTATCCAGTCCTCCAATAGACCGCTTCTGTAATGTATGCAAATATTATGCGTATGACGTCAGACTCCCCGTTGGCAAGCTTAACAATAGTAACTATGTCCGGCAAGCTCCGGCAAACTTAGCTTGCCGGACCTAGTTACTATTGTTAAGCTTGCCAACGGAGAGTCTATGTCATACGCATATTATTTGCATACATTACAGAAGCGGTCTATTCTTTCCTTCTATACAAAGAGGTATGTTCATACTACACACAGCTTTACCCACACAATTAATCATAGGCACATTCAGTCATTCATTCATTTGAAGGCACAATTACACTGCAGGGTACATTCACACTATGTATTTACAACGATTCCTACCTCGTAATAGTCCCTGTTTGCCGTGGCCCTAAGAGCGCTTATCCAGTCCTCCAATTCTTTCCTGCTATACAAAGAGGTATGTTCATACTACACACAGCTTTAATACACAATTAATCATAGGCACATTCAGTCATTCATTCATTTGAAGGCACAATTACACTGCAGGGTACATTCACACTATGTATTTACAACGATTCCTACCTCATAATAGTCCCTGTTTGCCGTGGCCCTAAGAGCGCTTATCCAGTCCTCCAATTCTTCCTGCTATACAAAGAGGTATGTTCATACTACACACAGCTTTAATACACAATTAATCATTGGCACACTCAGTCATTCATTCATTTGAAGGCACAATTACACTGCAGGGTACATTCACACTATGTATTTACAACGTTTCCTACCTCATAATAGTCCCTGTTTGCCGTGGCCCTAAGAGCGCTTATCCAATCTTCCATCTCTTTTCTGCTATAGGCACATAGGATGAGTGTGCGGAATGGTGTGATGACCTGAAATGGTATAATAATAATAATTAGTTAATGTATATTTAAATAGCACATAATATGAAAAGTACATCTCTATGTGATTTACAATAATTAATTACATCAAATTACAATAACGAAATCAACAATATATACCTAAAAGACAAACTTACATGCACATATACAAATATTATGAAATTACACCATTATGTAATCTAAGATAACAAGAAAGGGATAAAAACAAAATCTGCACAAATCAAATTCTTCAGTAAGTGCATTTTTAGCAATTTCAAAAAAAGTGCCCATGGTTGGTGCAGATTTCAATTAGATTTCAAATAGAAATATATAATATAAACCCTTGTAAATATGTTAACGAAAGTGATAAAGTGTTGCCATTATAAAATATAGAAATAACAATTATTAAAAACAAATATTGATATCAATTACTGTATAGTAATGAAAATAATTAGACATAATGGACATGAAAGGATAGCCATAATATGTAAAATATGTAAGATACAGATTTTAAAAAGGTTTGTTTTAACTTTATACAACTAATGAGTGCAGTTACCTGAATTTAGTAGGTACTGTTGCTCACATAAATGGGGAGATTAATTAGATGTAAACCATGGTTTCAAACCTTAATCAGTCCTTACAAATTAATTCATTAATATTTTCACTATTATCATCATGCTTTTTTACTATTAAGTAGAATCTGTCGTCATGTAATTTCATCACAACACACATTTGAAGCTAGAAAACAAAATGTAATGTATATAAAAACAAATTAATAAAGTTATACTTGTTTTATACAATGGCATAAAATAAAAATCAGGTAATGACGTATCTCTATAAGATAATGATGTATCACCATGGTAATTTATATCATATAATGGTTTATCACCATTTAAATTTAACATTTATAAGCATCTTACCCTGAAACTATTGTTGACATTTTTGGTACTGTTCTCTGCTACACTTGCATCTGTTAAATCCACCTCCTCAAATATTTCAGACTGGAACAAAATTGAAGGGGAGAAAGATGGAATGACAATTAGGCAAAGTATCATACTATCACACATTACATTATCATATGCTGTGGTTATTTAGTGCAGAGCGATACAAAATAAAATGTGTGTGTAGTTTATAATTCATGCTTAACAATCAGAACATATTAGCGTTGTACTTACTGAACAAACATTAAAGGTGCACCTGTAAAGTGTCAGATATTGGCCAAAATGACATTTGAGACTGTACCAATCCTGTACCAAAATCATTGTAAGATATGTCCAAAAGATGTGTGAAAGTTTCAATGAAAAAGAACACTGCTTTCCTGGTTAAAAAAGCAAAAATATGTGTCAGCTTTTACAACGAATTACTGTATGACGTTTATGAGGTTTCTGACCGTTCATTAACGCTCTTGAGCTGAATGATAGATATCGTCATACTAAAGGGGCATTTAAAAAAAAATCTAACCCTATTTTATTCTTCTCTTACCATAAGCTAAACAACAAGGTAGAAGAAAAACGAGGAAGCTCCAAGTAATTTTCGTGGAGTTAGACACTTTACAGGCCCTTTAACCCATTCACTATAGGAACCAGAGGCCCATTTTATGAAAGGGTCTTAAGCTATAAAGACCGTCTTAACTTTCACGCGACTGTGACTGATCTATGGATGGTGTTTGTTCTGATCACAAAGGACAAGGTTGGAAGTATAATAGCAAAGGCGCTTTCATAAAACATGTGTTGTCGTAAATGTCAAAGTTAAAACTTAAAATGCCCATTTCTTCAAAACATGAATTACCGACAACGACAAGTGCCGGGTTTTGCTATAGCCGGTCACATATAATCTAAGCCTCACTGAGCCTGGAGCAAAAAACATATACTGAACATGAGAAGACCAGCTGCCTTCGCCAGGAGGAAAAGACTATAGAACATCTGCTAGTCTGCCCATTACATGCTCTTGAATCCACCATGCTTCAAACACTTTGTATACATTGTGTTTTCCATTTGCAAGTTAATTTTATTGGGCATTTAAATGTTGGCCTATCATCTAAGTTATATCAAACATTTCATTGTTAATAAATAGTAAATTTCAGGGCAGTTTTGGTCTTATCTCAAGTCAGTATAAAAAAATGTAGTGAATATTGTATAAAGTAAAAGTAAGTAAAAGTTAGTAAATAAGTAAAGAAGTTTGTAAAGCATGAGTAAATAAGTAATATTAAGTAGGTGAATCAAGAGATAAAATCAACATGATTTTATGATCATAGTTGATATATTTTTATTTTTATTTTTATAAAAGTCAAAGTGTGAGGGAGAGTGGAAATCAAGTGTGGGAGTATTTTTAAGGACAGCAACTTGTGACGTTCTTAGTAGCCTTCGCAAATTTTGTTGTTAAATTTGTAGATATAATTATTTTATGAACATAGTTAATATAGCCACTGAGTAATATGTTTGTTGACTCAAGATGTAGTTACGATATACAGCAACATTTCTACCGCTATAGTTATTATAGTTTGTATTTTGTAAATAAAAGTACATACAGTCAAACCTGTGGAAAGTGATCACCTATAAGGCAAGCCTCAACACTAACTTTTTTCTGTACTGGCCCATTCGGGCCAGTAAAATCATGCATTTCAGAATTTTACTTGCCCCACTATAAAAATCTACTTGCCCCCTTACTTCTAGAAGTTCTAGATGAGATTAAAACATACAAAATTACATTGTTCGCTTGTAGTTGAACAATAATTTAGTTGCCCGATCGGGCAACCAAACTAGGCCATTTATGAAATTTCTCTTGCCCGACATCAATTTTTACTTGCCCCGGGCAATAGGGCAAGTGCTATTGTCGAGCCCTGTATAAGGGGAAGCAAGAAAACTGGCCACCGTAAACATATGTCATCTGTAGACAAGTTCCCTAACATTATTTTCCTGTGCAGGAGATCGCTTTTGTTGGCCACTATAGGCAGGTTAGCTGCTAAAGGCAGGTTTCTAGACTGGATATAATGGCAATTTTTTTTGTTATGGTTGAAAATCAAACGTTTAAATCAATTGATTTAATGAAGATAATCAATAAAGTTTGTAGTTTGTAAAAATAAAAGATAATCAAATAAAAGTGCGAGGGAGTGTAGAACATCCTGTGTGGGAGTATAATGAGGACAAATTTGTAGCCATCATTAGGCTTTACATTGACAAAGAACATTCATGGACAAGTAGGATAGCTTATTAACAGTTTCATGGGCAAACGAACATCATTAGAAAAACCAACTAAACTAATTGATCCCTCAGGCACTCAAAACTAAAAACGCGAACACATTTAATGCCCACGCATACATACAAATATAGAAATTTATGAACATAAAAAAAGTATGGAATAGATGATTCGAGGGCAAACAAACATAATTAAACGAACCAACTACACTAATGAATCCCCGAGGAGCTTGAAACATACACATAGACACCCACACATTATACAAAGGTTAAAAAAACATGGATAAATTGATTTGGAACTAATCTGATGTTTTCATTTCAAACATTTTTTTGCTCAAATTTTCAATTTAAAAGCAGTTCTTGTCCAAATTCTGTACATTAAAATATAAGTTATGATATATGCTTTTTATCACTGACCATGTGATATTCACATGGTCGGTGATTGAAGCATATATTTTTTATTTTGGTGTGGAAATATTGGGGGCATTTCCCAATACTGATATTTGGCTTTTACTAGATTTACATCCTAACTAAACTGAATTCCCAAAGTGTGGAAAGGCATACCTCTGGCCATGGAAATCTAAACCAAGCATCTAATTCCTCTACGTACATGTACTATCACTTCACGCAAGCTAATTACTTGGCTTATCGTCACCTTGCATATATCAATGCAATCTAAGCCCATAAGGTTGGGGCTTATCGATTACCATAATCAAGTTCAGGTGGTGCAGTAGAGTGCTGCTGTGGTCTTCACCTTCTGCCAAGCGTGTTGCACCCTTCATTCCTTCTCCAGACACTCTCTTTTAAAACATCGTCAGTCCAAGATGTCGGTGGACGACCTCTACCACCTTTTCCTTCAATTGCGCCTTGCAGTTGTTTTTTTCTCAACTCCTCCAGTTCTCCTAACAATTTGTACAAATTACTTTTAAATTTCTCCCCATAATTCCCCTTCTGATAGTTATGTCTGTACCAATCGTGTTCAGAATCCAAATATATGTCTTTCTATCTATCCCTTCACGCCAGCTAATTACTTGGCTGATTGTCACCTTGCATATCAATGCCCTTTAAGCCCATAGGGTTGGGGCTTTAATACCAAGGTATAAGATATCACTCCCCCATCAAGTTCTATCGTTGAGTTGCGAATCAATTAAACCCATTGCTTAAAGGTGCACCTGTGTCAGATATTAGCCAAAATGACATTTGAGACTTCAATCCTGTACCAA
Organism: Echinarachnius parma; assembly: GCA_037951105.1. Lineage (NCBI taxonomy): Eukaryota > Metazoa > Echinodermata > Echinoidea > Clypeasteroida > Echinarachniidae > Echinarachnius > Echinarachnius parma. The sequence goes on from JBAMJV010008078.1 coordinate 159,974, forward strand.
AATCATTGTAAGATATGTCCGAATGATGTGTGAAAGTTTCATTGAAAAAGAACGCTGCTTTCCTGGTTAAAAAAGCGAAAATATGCGTCAGCTTTTACAACGAATTACTGTATGACGTTTATGAGGTTTATGACCGTTCATTAATGCTCTTGAGCTGAATGATAGATATCGTCATACTAAAGGGGCATTTGAAATAATCTAATCCTATTTTATTCTTCTCTTTCCATATGCTAAACAACTCGGTAGAAGAGAAACGAGGAAGCTCCAAGTAACTTTCGTGGAGTTAGACACTTTACAGGCATCCCTTTAAAGGAAACTAATAGGGGATTTCAAAATTCAGTAGGGAACAGGTTATCTTCCTACCCATGTACATGTATATTCGGGCGTTCAAAGGTATGATATTTCATTCTTCCATTCACCCAGTAATTATTATGGTTGAGGTATGTATATCAATGCGCATAACACACATGGTAGGGGCTTATACATTTGTTGGGTTATTCATATATTGATTAAGGCTGAGTCGGTTCGGTCGATCACACCGGGTTCCGACTGTTTCAATCGGTACCCGGTTTCGTTTTATCGGAAACGGTGCCCGAAAAAAAATTTAAAAATTTTAAAAATGTTACAAAAGAAATTAAGATTATCACTTAATGTAGCGGAATTCAAATAAAAACGGGGCAATCGATATATTTACTTTAAAGAGTGGTTATTTTCGAGAAATTCTTGATTTGTTACTTTGTTTGACAGTCAGAAACAGTGCATTTTTGCAGATGCTTGAACGATTGCGTGATTTTACCGGTCCGAGTTTCGACGGCAAAAATTTATCGGGATACCGGTTCCCGACCGGTTATAGTTTATCGGTACCCGGTTTTGAAAATATCCGACATGACTCAGCCTTAATATTGATATTTGAGATTTCAATCATACACCAATATCATTGCTAAGATTCTTCAGAATGATAGTTTATTAGAAAAAAACACTGTTCACCCATCGAAAAATGGTGAAAACTTATGTCATGTAGAATCACCTACTGCCCATTGAACCGGAACGCTTTTCATTCAATCACAAAATATCTCCATAATTTTTGAGAAATTTTAAAATTAAAAACCCATTTCATTCTTCTGATACAATAAGCCTTACAATATTGTAACTTTGTGATTAATCGCAACTGTTTATGCAACACCCTCATGGACTGGTTCCGAAATATTTGAGCTTTGGTCTATATGGAGATTAAATATTACAGAAAAATCAATCTGCTCTGAACGGATCAATGAAGGCCAATTTGAAAAGCATCCCCCCAAAAAATGGCCACTGGTCTAAACTGATATATATGCACAAGAGATTTGTAACATGGTCCGCCCATTAGCAAATTGGGCCGCGTTCTATTTTCCACGCTCCCTTGACGTTTTCATGCATCAATTTCTCTCTTTTTTTCGCTCGCCTCATTCGCAGCAAATCGAACACACTCAAGCACGGGCAGACATTCCTACTTCAATAACTGAAAAGAAGTCTTTCGCATGACACTTAAATTTAATATACGTGCCTTTACATGTTTATCTGTGCATGTCAGACTGTCCATTCATTTGTTTTCATATCATATGAAACATCTCAAAAGTAAAGAACGAGAGATTTCCAACTTTTTTTCAGTGTTACAAGGCCCAGTCCATTACTGAACTATGCCTACGTTCCATCTTCCAAGCTTCCTCAACATTTTACGCATTTTGCTTGCGTCATTCTCAGCAAATCGAAGACAGCTAGGACATCCCTTCAAGCAGGCTTCAAAACTGCAGTGTCATATATCTAGCACCACTTATTGGGAAAGAACTAGCAATGATTTTAAAAAGACACCTTCTTCGATTTGAGTAGTGCCTGTCAAGGATACTTTGTCAAGTCAATAGTCCACTTGTCAGACAGCCAGTGACTTTTTTGTTTGAATGCTGCAAAGTAAATCCATCAAATCTAGCGTGTCACTTGTAACTTAGTTCTTTCTTCATCTTTGTTTTCTTCTTTTTTTTTGGGGGGGGGGGGGGGTGGGGGGCAGAAGGGGCTAATGACCCCCCTTTACAACCTCCCCCATAGCTATACCACTAACAAACACTTGTTGAGGGAGGGAGAGGGGGGATGGGGAGAAAGGAATCAATACCCCCCCTCCCTCCCCCTGTTCTTCCCCCCCCCCCCCCCATCTTCACAGCTAAACTGTCAAATGGTTTAGAGGATGTATAACAAGGCCACTATAAGTAAACTGGGCCATAACATTACCCATGCTGTCTAAAAAAAACAAATTCTAATTGGATTTGAGGGGAGGGGGGGGGGGGGGGGTGGTGGCAGAGGAGGTTCAATAATTATACATTTGGACAACTGCCCCCTCCTCCTTGACGCTTTGAATGCCAGGGATTTTAAAGCTCTATAGCATTTGTGTGTATTTGTGTGGTGCAAAAATGCGAGCTTGGCACTCAAGGAGTTAAGCAAGCCACCCACTGTAATGCACCAAACTGTCGCATGTAGGGCCCGGCAAAGACAGAGCCGACTCGACCCGATCCGACTGGTTTTCAGCTTGATTAACTCAGTATGCGCTGCCTCAGGACTCCAGTTTTGCCAGTCAAGTACCAGTCAGAGGTCATTCGAGGCCGATTCAACACGTTGGTTCGGCTCCGACTTAGCGAAACTGACTCTAGCCTGACTGCAAACCAGTCGGTTCGGGTCAAGTCGGCTCTGTCTGCGCCGGGCCTAAGGGAGGAATCATAACAAGGCCACTTAACTCCATTAGTGAAACATGCCATGTTCCATTTTCCACACCGCCGTCTTGGCATTTTTATTTTCATGGCCCATTTTTATTTTTTTCATCTTCAAATCTGGGTCGATTCTACTTCAGATTTACTATCGATGGCACTCAAGCCACAGTGGCCTGGGAAAGGAGCCAGGGAGGGGTTACATAACCACCCAACCAAAGAGGTACATGTATGCAGGTGTCAACACTTGCCCTATTGCCTGGGGCAAGTAAATATTGATGTCGGGCAAGTAAACATTTGATGTCGGGCAAGTCATATTTAATAAATGGTCTACTGGCAACTAACATTTCTGTACAACTATGAGGGAACAATGTAATTCTGTGTGTTTAGAAAATCTCAACTACAAAAATTAGTGACAAGCAAGAAATTTGCCAAGCAAATCTAGATACTATACATTATCTATAACCCCCAGCCCCATTATTTTCAAGACCAGTCCTGAACTAGTTGTCCTCCCCCCCCCCCCTCCCACAAACACAGTAAACAAAACGGTGAATTAACCCCCAACATGCCTATAAAAGAGCCCCTGAAAGTCATAAAAGAGCCCCCATAAATTGACATAGAGTCCAATGCAAAACAATTTTAAGAGCGTTAGTTTCATGCAGGCAAGCTTGAAAAGCAGAGCCCCTGAAAAAATATAAAGATTAATTTTCCCCCTGCACACAAACACATACATTTCCCCTCTATTTTTGCCACCCCCTCGATTTGATTAACCAGGCTATGTCACTTCACTCAGTAACCATCCCTCAATCTGCCAGACAAATTTCTAGACCCACTTAAATTTGGAAAAAGATTTTCAGTCTTTTAGTTGGATACCGTAGAACACCATCGTCAAGCACCCCCCAAGCACCTATACGCATCTTGCTTTTAAAGACGTTTCTATGGGATTCACCTCCATTATTATCCTCATGAATATTCCTCACCATTATTTGCATTCTTGATTAAAGTTTCCAGTTTGGACAGAGAGCGGGCGCTCTTTAAAAGCAAGATGCATATTGGTGTTTGGGGGTGCTTGACGATGGTGTTCTACGGTATGTCACCTATTTTTCAAAGTCCCGGCTTTTAAGGAATCCATACGTATTCATTTGTAACTAAGTCAATGGCCCAGTTGTCTACTTATATGTCAGGTTGTCAATATACATACATACATACATACATACACTATATGTTTCTCGTAGATCAAAAGTTTAAATAGAACAAAACTCTCGTGACACGATTTTCTGCGGTGATGTTTCAGCCATAGGCCCTTTGTCAAACTGATTGTATTGACAATCTTTATTCATATATCTTTCTCATCTCGTGTCTTTTGAAGTCCAGAGGAGATGCAAAATTATACTTTTAAAATAATAAAAGTAAAGTTATTAAGTATTGTATTATATATACATGTATTTGTTATTTCTTATTTGTTACTTTGACTTTGGTGTTGTATTGTTTTTATGCTATCGTGTTTACTAGTTTTCTTATTTAGACAGACCACCAGTGCGCTTAGAAACGCCCGTATAAAGCGCCATATAAATGCAATTATTATTACTATTATTATTATAAAAGTATTTTCCATTTGTATAACAACTTGATGGCCACAATAATTAGAAGCTTGGAAAGATGCCAAGTGTCTACACAATTCATTCAAAACTTAGACATTTATTCCTCGAAACGCTTGGGCACTTGAATTACGCTGCTTGGCTAGAAGCCAAAGTGACAATGCTCCGAGTGCTTCGAGACATTAAGGGACTTTATAGTAACATTGTCCAAATCCTCAAAATCCAATTGGAATTCTAGCGGTTCCCTCATACCTTGTTGTATTTCGTATAAACAATAAAAGCATGTGACAGGTTTCGGTTTATCAAATTTCCCTTTCGTTAAAAAGATATTTACGATTGAAGTGTTCAGATGTTATATTATCCACTGGACCGCAAAAACTGTGTACAAACTGAGTGCAATGAGTTAGTGAATATCACTTTGCATTTTTGCTCATTACTCGGCCATATATAACGTCCATTTAACTCGAAATTATCACACAACATCCAATGGACATATCAGATAACAACAATATACATTGTATCAACCATTCATCACTTTTTGCACATGTCAACAAAGTTACTAGATCCCTTTAACTGTAATAAAGTGCTATAAAAAAAGGGACAATTATTATGTTGTGCACATTCATGAACATGTGAACAAGTCAATAATAGATCTGGTTCTTTCAGCATGGCACTCAGAGGGTTTAGTGATTATCAGCGTGTTCACACACAAACATTTTCATGATTAAACCAAACTACCTCTTACGTTCACACACAAAGCCAAGATTCCACAACAGCTGGTTTCCAGGTGCACCGAACATCGTATAAGTGCGCAGTTTGCTACTGCGCAGTGTGTTGTCCTGTTCGCGCGAACGTTCACGTTAAGCCACGCCCAGTTAGTTACGAGTCGTATAGCTAATCATTATTAAGCGAGCGATGGTTGTTCACACACGAAAAGAGCGTGATTCTATAGTCAGCTCTCGTACAAAAACGACGATAAAACCTGTGTTTCGTTAGTCATGACTAACGATACGTTGTTTTGTTAATCAGCGTGCAGACACACGAATTTCATCGTATAGATAATCAGCAGCTGATTCTATAGTCAGCTGCCGATTCTTTAATCAAGATTAAGGGATGAAATTTTTGTGTGTGAACACGGGGACAGATGTATGTACATTGCAGGTGATAGAAATCTATTTACGGAAATTGAAGTGGGTTACTGGGGCAGACTTGGCAGCTTTAATTAGATCAGGGAAGGACACCAAGGCATTATGGGATTGAGAGGGTCGGAGTAAAAAGCTTGGCTGCAATGATCTGTGCCTGATATTAACAAAATGTCCACACTAACACAGATTCCATGTCCGGGCTAAAATTCAACTAAAATAAAGCAACCAACCGACAAATAACTGAAGGAACAATAGCATAAACAAGCCATCAGACAAAATAGTAAACAGACGGAAGAAGCAACAAACAAACAAACAAACAAATAGGCAAACAAACAAATTAATGAAGGAACAAACAATCATGACAAACACAAATGACAAACAGATGAGATTAAAGGGGGAGTGTAGAGCTGGGCTGTGTCTTTTATTAACAAAAATTCCATTTCCGGAAATTCAGCTACATGTACAAATGCACATACAGAAAAATTAAGAAAAAACAAATAAATAAGTAACAAGCTAACAAACAAACATATGGATGAAAGAACAATTAAACAAACAAAAAACAGATAAATGACTAACAGAGGGATGAAGGAGCAAGTGAACAAAGAAACAGGCAAGAAAAACAAATAAATAAATGAATGGTAAACAGACATATAAATAACAAAATAATGAACAATAAACAGGCAGACACACAAACAAACAGACGAATACAATAAATAAACAAACAAAAAAACAAACAAACAGACAGACAGACAAACAATCAAAACACTTGATGGAGTAAACAAAGAATTGAATATATACTCACACTACTTTCTTTGGCATAGTATAGATTTCTTCCCTTTATCTTGAAGTATCTCCTTCTCCACCTCTGCATAAGCGTAAGAAAATCAAGAAAAGGAGGTTATTAGAATCAATCTGTAACAAACAAAAATTTTTCATAATATCCCCAAAATTAGTTTTGATGTGAAATTCTTTACCATATTATTTATTATATCTGTATTTAAAAATACATCAATTGGGTCAAATGAACACAAAATAATGACACATTATAGAACTTTCCACCCCAGTCCCAAAAGAGAGAGAATAAGGCAAAATACTGTCAAACCTGTCTTAGTGGCCAGCTGTCTATAGCAGCCAACCTGCCTATAGAGGCCACCAAAAGTGATCCCATGCAGAGAAAAAACAATGCTATTGAATCTGTCGATATAGTCGTATAGAGGCGACCTGTCTACAGTTGCCACTTGTCCTGTTTCTCTTGGATGGTCACTATACACAGGTTTGACTGTACTCCTACATGTGTGTGTTATTCAAATATATATCCACATAATTGTTTTCGTTTTTAGTATTTACATTACAAATGTCAATGCACTCTTCATCATGGCAGGAGTCATATACACACTGTACATAATCCACCAAGAGATGGCAGTACCTAAAACTCAACTTGCACGTACATTGAATACTTCCTGACAAATCTCCAATAGGAAATCACATGCAATGAAAAGACAAAACTACACTGTTCGCTTAGATGTTCATACAGTCAAACTAGTCTATAAAGACCACCCAAGAAAAGGTGGTCTCTATAGAAAGGTTGTCTTTAAATACAGGTGGTCCCTCGAGCAGGCTTGACTGTACAACAAAACATTCTTCTTCCATATAAACAGAATTTTCCCTGTAAAGTAAATCCTGCAATTCTTTTTTTTAATGCATGTATTGCAACGACACAGAGAAAGAAAGAAATGTTTTTTAATTTAACTATTTAATCACAAACCTTTAGACAATGCACTGGCAGTGAAATAAGTTAATATGTGAAATTATGAAAAAGAGTGATAAAACAGCTATTATTTATAAAACAAGATTTGTAAATATGCATATCATTACTGATGATGAAATAAGAGAGAATAAGGATTAAAACTGTTGGGTTTTATCTCTGAATTGTGTGTGTACACTCAATCTTCTACGATTGCAATTGTGGTCAGAAGCCCTCTATAGGCCAAAGTACTGACAGTGCTACAAAACCTAGAAATAACCTTAGGCCATAAAAAATAAATTGTTGGATTGGCGTAACCCGCCCGTCCCTAAAAATACCGCCGACCCTAGATGTTTTTGCCGATTGCGATCAATATCGTTATGTATCGTTGTGTATATCGAAGCGAAAAAATTGCTATCGCCTGAGTATCGCGCTGCATTTGCGATCGATATATTTGCTGCACTAAAAACCCGAAAGTGTTGCGATATCGCTTTTTCCCCGCGAGGCGATGAAGGCGCGAATACAGTACATGCAATGTACCGTACGTATACGCGGTACCGAATACCCCGCGGTACCTATGCAGCGCATGCATGTACAATGTTTATGCCGCCGGCCAGGGCCAGCATGCATATCTGCATATTAAAAAAAAGTTAAAAAAAAATTTTTTTTAATCCCGACCGACCTACCCTAATTTTTGGTTGCCCGTTACGCCAATCAAACAATTTTTTTTTTTTGGCCTTAGCATGAACTGTTGACTGTATCGTTTACATTTATGTGTACTTCTAATTCATCATTACAGCGCATCTGCAAAACACAAAGAAAAAACATGTTATCAGAATGAAATTTATTTCAAAAAGTAATCTTGTTTTTCACATCAAGCTTGAACATAACAAGTTATCTATTAACATTGTAAATATTGTTCCATTCATACTTGCGCAAACAGTGATTTGGCATGGTCTGGCATCTGCGTAAACCAACACCGTTTTGGCTCAAGATAATGCCAGGCCGAGCTCGAAGGCTGAGGCTAGACAAATACATTCATACTTGCGCACAGTGGCTTAAACCAGTGCCGAGCCAGTGCTAGACGCAAGTACGAATGGGGTGTTAGCTACAGACTTGTACAAGAATGTACTTTACGAGGATGTAATGTAATTAACAAGATTTTACAAGGGTGTCATGAAAGTTACAAGGGGGCAGTGACATTTACCAGAATGTTACAAGGGTGGAATGCAATGTAAAAGGTTGTTTACAGCTGTCATCACATTCCAATTTCATGAAAAGTTTGTTGTTGTTTTTTATTACATTCTTTTTATTCTTAAAACAATAATCTCACTAACTCAGCTTTCCTTTTCCTTCTCAGATCTTTTTTTCCTCTCCAAGATTGTTAACAGTTGTCAGATCATGCCACTCACATTGTTAGGTGTTGTTGCTTTATATATGGTATTATTATTCCACAAAATGTTGTCTCTTTACTTGTTTTTCCCTCTCTCTCTCTCTCTTCCCCCCCCCCCCCTTATTTTCTCTTTTTGTTGTTTTATATCGCAGTCCTCCTACATGGCGATCTTTCTTATTCTGACATGTACATGTACTTGTTATTTTAGCTCTCTTATTTTTTCATGTAACCCCCTTTTTAATGTTCTCTACTTATTCCGTCCACATCTCTCTCTCTTTTCCTCTCCCCCCACCCGAACATCCCAAAATCCCTATCATTTCTCTTCATCATTTCATTGAAATCTTTTACCTTGAAATGCTTCACATCTCGTGTATACCCCCACTCCATCCAACCCCACTCTCTCCCTACCTCTCCCTCACTCGATCACCCTTTCGACTCAATTTCTGAATATCCCTCTCTCTATATATATCGTTTCAGCCTAATCTCTTCTACCCTCATACACATTACTTCTTGAATACCCCCCCCCCCCCTTCACCTTCTGCCTTTCTTTTCCATAAATAAAAACACCCAAACCCCACCCCTATTTCTCTCTCTCTTCTCCTAACAGTATATAAAACTTCCCACCTTCTATCTCCTTCTCTCTCTCTCTCTCTCTCTCGATACCATTTCATAGTCATCTCTTCAACCCTGATACGCATCGCATCTCGCGTTACCCTTTCCCGGTCTTGCCCTCCCGTCCTCCTACGCTCTCGGGAATATAATCTTACGCGCTTGAACTTCTTTCTGCCGTGATCGCTCTACTTTTCTCGCTCCATTTCGCCGTGGCCCTAATTCGTTGCTGCTATAAACACGTATGCCAAGGTCATTTTGTTACTTCCAGCATTTTTGCTACCCACGTGGGAAAAAAAAAGACAACAACATGTATTGTCTATGCTTTTATTATACAATACGTAAGAAGTGCAATGTTTCATCTCATCAAATGAAGGGAAGAACTTTGTGACAATTACATCTTTTCCCATTTTTCTTATTTCAAAAACTCCAGGGTTCCCTAATTTTGGTAGTTTTTTTGCTAGTGGACCTGTAAAGTAACATTTGTTGTGGCCCAAAACAAATTTGTTACTGGCCCCCAAAAATCATTTTATTGTAAACTGTCAATAATTAAACCCTTGATGCATAAACCGTTCATCTGAATTCTAGTATGTTTGCATATATAAATCCACATCTACCATAGATATTGGAAATACACATTGCTGCCCTGTCAGGCAAGCAAACTTGACCATTTATGACATTTTACTTCACAACATTAATTTCTACTTGCCACAGGCAAGCTGGCAAGTGCTAGTATAAAGCCCTTGTTCAAAGTATATAAACCCTTTACAGATGAAGAAAGAACTTAAAAACTACTATCTACCCTATATATTGAAAAATACACATTGCTGCCCAGTCAGGCCAGCAAACTTGACCATTAATGACATTTACTTGCCTGACATCAAATTCTACTTGCCCCGTGCAAGCTGGTAAGTGCTAGTATAGAGCCCTGATTTAAAACATATACATCTCTTAAAAATGAAGGAAGCATTTAAAAAAAAGCTATGTTCTAACAAAAATACAGTAGTGAGAAAACTGAAAAGTATAATGTTATAATTTTCTGAAGAGCTTTCATAGTGAAAATTAAAACCCATACACTGAAACAAGGGTGAATGTCTTCAATGTTGATTTGGTAACAAGATATTTATTGTTGAAAAACCTTCAAGGTTGAATATTTCCGGATTTTCAGATTTTCAGATTGCTTTGAAGTAGTTTCTAAAGAAAATCTCACAGTTTAAGCTAAGATAGGATAATGCATACATTCTGTTCATTTTCAGTTATTGTGAACGGTGGTTCATGTCGTTGTATAGTGAATTGCTTATACATTGCTTACACCGATACAAATATTATGTGCATAGAGTTCTATGCGTTACATAAATCACTTCTACAATTACCCATTTGCCCGTAATATGATCCTTTGCTAATTTTTTACTTGAAAAGCACTGTTTGCTATATAATGTGTTCATTTTCAGTTATTGTGAATGGTGGTTTGCGTCTGTTATCGTGAACATTGTATTTTGATAATACATTGCTATTGATACCTGTATTGCTATACCTATTGCTATTGATACCTGTATTGCTATATACCTATTGATACCTGTATTGCTATACCTATTGCTATTGATACCTGTATTGCTATTGATACCTGTATGCATACATTAATCACCTAAACAATTGGCCGTAATATGATCTGTTGATGTTTGTTACTTGAAAAGCATTGTTTGCTTGCTATACATATATAATGTGTTCATTTTCAGTTATTGTGAACGGTGGTTTGTGCCTATGTTATTCATGAATGTTGCATTGTGCTTTAAGGGATCTAGTAACTTTGTTGACATGTGCATGGTTGATACAATGTATATTGTTCTCATCTGATATATCCACTATGATATGTATTGTGTGAAAATTTCAAATTAAATGGACGTTATATGGCCGAGTAATGAGCAAAAAGCAAAGTGATATTCACTTACTCATTGTACTGACTTTGTATAGACAGTTACGACCATCCAGTGGATAGTTAACATCTGAACACTTCAATCATAAAAATCTTGTTAACAAAAGGGATTTTCAAAAAAAACAGAAACCTGTCCCATGCTTCTATTGTTAATATGAATACAACAAGGTATGAGGGAACTGCTAGATTTCCAATTGGATTTCGAGGATTTGGACAATGTTACTAGATCCCTTCAATATACATTGATATTGATACCTAGGCATAGAGTACCAATCACTTCAACAATTGCCCGTAATATGATCTCGTGCTGTTTGTTATTTGGAAAGCATTGTTCAAACAAATCCAAGGTAAAGCACACAAATTAATCAATCACTCATAAGTGAAATCAAATCTGTTGGAAAAAAAAAGAGTGAAAATGAGTACATAAATTCAAGGTGTTTACTTTTCTCTATCATAATTGATTGAGTGCTGCAAATTAAAGGGATCTAGTAATGTGTAAACATTTCATGTTAAATGGATATGGCCAACAAATGAGCAAAAATGCAAAGTGATATTTCCTAACTCATTGCACTGACTTTGTACATGGTTATGACTATCCAGTGGATAGTTTAACATCTGAACACTTCAATCGTAAATATCTTTTTAACGAAAGGGAAATCCGAAAAGCCAAATCCGGTTCCATGCTTCTATTGGTAATACAAATACATCAAGGTATGAGAGAACCACTAGATTTCTAAGTAAGTTTTGTGGATTTGGACATTGTAACTGGATCCCTTTAAGTAAGATTTGTAGATTTGGACAATGTTACTAAATCCCTTTAACCCATTCAGAACTGGTCATACAAAATATTCAGGCTCGGGTGAGAAAAATGGAGAATGCATGTTTTATTACAATTAAATTGCATTAAATGGATTAAGCATGTACTGCTTTTTGCAATAAATTTATTTCTCATCGATTTATTTCCATAATCCATTTGAATCACAGTATAGACTGTCTTTTAGCCTATTTCTGTATAATTATTGAATTTCTACATTTTAAACAAATCCACAAATGCGAAAAAGAAAAGCAGGCAGATTGGAATACGCAACGCTGAATGACAAAAGAAGTGCTCGCTCCTTGAACAAGTCCACTTAATATGATTACAAATTTCTGAGAAAGGTAATTCGAAACTGTGCAACCGGTGAAAGCAAACGGCTACAGGTCACCCTGGGCACAGATGTAAATATGGAGCGGAGTCCTAGAGAACGAGAGAGGGAGAGTGAATGATAGATATAAAGAGAAGGATAGAAAATGTTTAAGAGAAACAACAGAAAATTACAATCACGAAAGAGGCAGAATGTTATGAAGAAAGAACAAACAATCATTAAGTCTAAGAGAAAGGAAATGAGAGAAAACTATGAAGAAAGAAAAGAGAGAGAACGTTATAAAGAAAGAACAAACAATTAATAAGGATGGAATTTAATTCTAAGAGAAAGGAAATAAGAGAAAACTATGAAGAAAGGAAGAGGTAGTCAATAATAAAGAAAGAACAGACAATTTAAAGGAAAGGAAGTAAAAGAAAATTACAGGGGGGAAAAGGGCAGACAATTTTATAAAGGAAGAAAAAACCTCGGGTGGTAGAAGCAAACGGCTACAGGTCACCCTGGGCACAGATGTCAACATGGAGGCAGCAGAACAGGGTGTGGAAAGAGTAATACAAAATGGGATGAGAGATACAAAGTGAAGGACAGAAGATTTTCAAAACAGGAAATAATGGAAAACTACGTAGAATAAAAGAGGCAGAGAGTTATAAAGAAAGAACAAACAATTAATAAGGATATAATTTCAGTTTAAGAGAAAGGAAATAATGGAAAACAATAAAGAAAGAAAAGCAATTAATGAGGAGAGAAAATTTCAAAGAACACAAAACAAAAGACAAAAATGAAGTAAAAAGAGAGAGAGACAGAAAATGTTAAAGAAGGAAAAAACCTAAAAAACCTAGGGTGGTGAAAGCAAATGGCTACCAGTCCGTGCTCAGATGTTAACATGGAGCCAGCAGAACAGGGTGTGGAAAGAGTAATAGAGAACAATGATAGATATAAAGACAATGATGAACAATTGAAAAGCAAAAAGGAAATAACAGAAAACTATGAAGAAAGAAAGACGCAGAAAGAAAGAATAATTTATTACATCATTGGCAATGTTCCAATAAATTGTGTATCATTGTTGGAGAAAATTAAGGCTTGATATATGACAGTAAGTGGGTCATAACGTGGGCGAAACAGATAATAAAACAAAATAATAAGTTTGTAATACCAGAAATGAAAATGGGATCATCATAGTTATTAGATCCCTTTAAGTGATGGGTAGAAAATTACGACAGAAAACAAAGGAGCTGAGAATTATATATATATAAAGGAAAACAGAAAATTATCAAGAGAGATGGGGATTTTTAAGTTGAAAATAAATGTAGAGGTGGAATTTGAGAAAACAGATTAGAGTAGATTAGAATGAATACATGTAACGTCAGATGAAAAGAAAAGGCGTTAGTTGGAAACTTTATGGTATATCTTTGGCAATGCTCCAATAAATTGTGCAGCATGGGTGTAGAAAATTAAAACTTTATATACCGGTATATATTGTATATATATATATATATAATTGATGCCAGTATTAAAGTGGGTCATAAAGTGGGCGAAACAGATAATAAAAATGAACTTTAAGTTTGTAATACCAGATATGAAAAGAGGATCAACATAGTTACTAGATCCCTTTAAAGTGATGGGTAGAAAATTACAAAGACAGAAAAAAAGAGCTGAAAATTATATATGAAGAAAAACAGAAAATTATCAAGCGATTCATTTTTTTGAAAAGTTGAAAATAAATGCAGAGGTGGAATTTGAGAAAATAGATTAGAGTTGAGTAGAATAAATACACGCAAAGGCAGATGAAAAGAAAAGGCAGAAGTTGGAAACTTTACGTTACATCATTGGCAATGCTCCAATAAATTGTGTATCATCGTTGTAGAAAATTAAGACTTGATATAAATAATTGATGCCAGTATCAAAGTGGGTCATAAAGTGGGCGAAACAGCATAGAAATAAGTTTGTAATACCAACAATTAAAACAGGAGAAAATTAGAGCCAGAGAGAATTACATTGAAAGAGGGGAGGGGTAGGAAGGGTAAAAGAAATGGGGAGCAATTATCTCTACGCTTTGGCGCATTTCCAAGAAATTTCAAGTAAAGAAACGGACAAAAACAATAACAGAGATTCAAAGAAATGTGTAAGTGATAATGAAAGAATAGAAGAGCAGTCTTTAAAAAAAAATGGAAAAAGAGAAAGGAGACAAACGAAAGACAACAGAAGTATTTAAGCAAAACAAAAAAGTAGTTAACATCATATAGTACACCATGGCAATGCTCCAAGAAACTGTGCAACAACCTTGTAGAAAACTAACGCTTGTGAAGTAACTGCTGATATTAATACCCTTTTCATAGTGGTTCTATCGGTGTTACACCGATGAAAATACTGATATAATTTGCCAAGTATGTAAACAAAGGTGAAACCGACGCTTGCCCGCGTGCGCCATTCATACTGCCGGAGAAATTCACTCGCTGGGGCAAGCCTTGGATGGAAGTGAAGAATTATTGCGCAATTGCTTGCTAGCTGGGCGCTATACAGTGGCTGGAACAAAATAATGACCTTTGACCAATTTCATTGGTGTTTTTTCTCCCTAAACCCATTTAAACACAGCGTTTCCTCTGAGTCACACCGATAGAAGAGAATTTCTCCTGCTCTGGAGCAGGAGAATTTCATCGCCTTTTTCTCTTCTTTCTATCGGCTATTTCCCCTGATATTTCTCCTCTGTATCATTCATAGTGGCCGTTTCATCGGATGCATCTTTCGCCCACTTTATGACCCACTTTAATACTGTCATCAATTTATATATCAAGTCTTAATTTTCTCCAACAATGATACACAATTTATTGGAGCATTGCCAACGATGTAATAAAGTTTCCAACTAACGCCTTTGCTATCTGCCTTTGCGTGTATTTATTCTACTCAACTCTAATCTATTTTCTCAAATTCCACCTCTGCATTTTCAACTTTAAAAAAAATCTTAATCCCTTGATAATTTTCAGCTCCTTTCTTTCTGTCTTTGTAATTTTCTACCCATCACTTAAAGGGATCTAGTAATTATGTTGATCCCCTTTTCATTTCTGGTATTACAAACTTATTGTTCATTTTTATTATCTGTTTCGCCCACTTTATGACCCACTTTAATACTGGCATCAATTATATATATATATATATATACAGTTATAATTTTCTACACCCATGCTGCACAATCAGTGCACTATGAAAGGGGTATTATTAGTGAGTTGTGAGATGAAAACAGAGGTATACAAAAAATAAAATACTACGTTTGAAAAGTGATAGGTTGAAGTAGACGGGAGAGGAGCAAAGGGTGAAGTGAATGAGAGTGATATTCTGTAGGCTTTGGCTCAGCTCCAACACATTAAACATTCAAAAACGTGAGAGGCATTTATTGTCAGTAATTGAGTGATCAAGAGAGTGAAAGCGATAAGAAGACTAGAAAGAAAACTTTTTAAAAACCCATTAAATTTGACAATGAAATTAAAAGAAGAAGGATCAATGAAATGTGCTGGCTTGTAGCTAATTTTTAGTGGTCCTTGGCCAGCTGGCCTACAGGTGCTTATAATGTTGAGCCCTGCATATAAATAAAATACTAAATAAGATAGTAGGAAGGTAAGGGGGATGGGGGGGGGGGGTGGTGAGAAGAGGAGATGATGAATGGAAAAGAGGGATAATGGTAAGAAAGACAGAAGAGAGAAGGCAAAAGAAAATCTTAAGATAAGGAGTGGGGATGAGAAGTTGGGAGAAGAGGAAAGAAAGAAAACATGACAAGAGGATACGAGGAGACGGTAAAGAGAATGAGATCAATGTTCTCTAGGCTTTGGCAAATCTCCAAGAAAAGACAAAATGTTGCTAATCAAGATGGGCAGATCGAAGCCTGTACAAACCTTGCGAGGCAATAGTTGTCAGCAAATTGAGTGATTAATTGAGTGGAATAGACAAAGTAGGCAAACATTTACATTAATAAATATTTTTAAAAATATAGGACAAGAGTGCGAGAAATGCCAAGAGACGATTGAAAATGAGGAGAGAGGATGGGAGAAGAAGATAGTGAATGGAAAGAGAAATGGGATAAGAGAATGGAAGAGCAAGAAGAAGAAAAGGAGAGGAAGAAGAAAAGGAGAGGATGATGAAGAGAAATAAAGAGGACAACAGCAGCAACAACAACGACAATGACAACAAGAGAAGATGCCGAAAGAGAAGAACAAATTAAGGATTAGTAGAAGAACATGAAACAGGCAACAGGCAAGTAGCTGGAATACTCCCTAGGGAGTGGAAAATGCACATACAAGAGGAGGATGCAGAGAAATAAGATGACAGCAACAACAAAGAAGACCATGACAACAAAAGAAGATGACGGAAGAGAAGAAAACAAAGGGTTAGTAGAAGAACATGGAGAAGAGAGAGAAGGAAGAATCACTGTGTGCGCTCCTAAGAGGCAAATGGCTGGAATACTCCCTAGGGAGTGGAAAATGCACACAGAAGAGGATGATGAAGAGAAATAAGAGGAGGACAACAACAAAAACAAAGAAGAAGAAGATAAAGGAGAAGAAAACAAAGGGTTAGTAGAAGAACATGAAGAGAACGAAGGAAGAAGCGCTGTGTGCGCCAGACAGGCGACTGGCTGGAATACTCCCTAGGGAGTGGAAAATGTGCACATTACGCACAGGAATGATTGCAGTGTGTATCCGTTGACCGGGGTAATAATAGTAGTGGTAAGCGCTAGGATATTCCGTCTGACACATGAATAGCACTATATAAATAACCGTTATTACCGTATTAAGAAGAAGAACACTAATAAGAGACATGTTAAAAGAGAAATAAAAAAGAAAAACAAAGTTTCTAAAAAGGCAGACAGGGAGAAATGGTGTTAGAATAAGACTAATGATTTCTCGGAAAAAGAACAGATGCAAAATAATGAGAGAAAAGAAAAGAGAGGAAGGAGGTCGGAGGGAAAGGTGAAAAAGAAAAGGTAAGGTAGGAAGAGAGAGTGGGGAGGAGAAGAAGAGATAGAAAGGATAAAAAGAAGAGATAGAAAGGATAAAAACAGAAGAGATAGAAAGGATAAAAAGAAGAAAGGCTCAGCTAAACTCCACAAAGGGTAAAGGGAATGAGAGTAATGTTCTTCGGGCCTTTGGCGCGCATCCAAGAAATTGACGCTTTCGTTTTTTCCCCGGATACGTTTGGGAAGATGCAATTATTCCGATCGTCATAAATGCGTCCGTTGCCGGGCGCTTTGTATCCCTGACGACCTAGATCGAGTGGTATTGTTGCTGAGATCTTAATCTCCATTCATTGAGATAAGGTCACACACAACGGGAGCAGTTACTATCAAACACATCCTATTTTTCTCATCACTGTTTACTTGTAATTGTATCCCCTCACCCCATTTTCCCCTTAAAGGGATAGTTGAGTTTTGGTAGAGAGGGCGCTAGACTACTTCTTTTTTTTGTGCGGTAATGAAAAACTGAGTGTAAAATTTGAAAGAACATAATATTTAAATAATAAAATCATCTTTGTTTGATCAAAATCGGTTCAGAGACGGCTGAAATATCCATAAATATAACAATTAACAGGTTTATTAGAGAATTTTGAACCAGCCGTTAAAAATTCAAAAAATTGCTTCCTCTTTTCAAAAAGTTACAAAATAGGTATTTAAATAGTTGTTGGTTATTTCTCTATCTAATCACTATTTCAACAAAGCATCACATGCACAATATTTTATTCAAAATGGTTGAAACCGATGAGTGTTTAGAGAGCGCCCTCTTACGTTTTAACGGCTCTTTTTGAATGATAACATGATCTTTACTAAGTCATTTGTAATTTTGTGTTCCTTTCTAGTTATAACTATTATTTTGTAATGTAATGATGCAGGTTTTGGTTACTAAAATTCAGTTTCACCAAAACTGTACTCTACTTACCAGAACTCAACTATCCCTTTAAGAAATGGGTAATTGACACTGTAACGGAAACTTAACTTTATTTAATCGTAAACAGAATTATCATGTATGACTTTCAGTAATTCTGATAAATTTGAGGAAAAGTAAGATATCATATTTTTCCTCTTTGAAAAAACAAAACCAATAAATATCAGATTAATTACAAAGTACCTTGGGAGTGAGATATTACTGTGTTTATTTTTCATTACGGAACTTAAAGGGGACAAAGACACAAAGAACAACACAGGGCCATATGTTTTGGCACCGTTATTTAATATCAAACAGATGTCCAACAACTTGGGCCGTGTTATTCACAAAGAATGCAACTAATCACCAAAACTCATGGAACCAACAGGGCCAATGGTTCTGTAAGCGCCAAATGTTTGCTAGTGCGCCAATTCTATACCCGTGTACCTTTGGAGACAATAGTAGCACGGTAGACGCGCATGTCATAGATAATGGACTAGTCTTCACCGCAGACCCAAAGTCAATAATTATTATTAGCAAGATGGGTTTTTCAAATTATATAATTTGTCTGGCAACCAATCTTTCCGAACCTATTGGTGGAATGGATCACCAAAACTACTACATTTCATTTATAAGAATATTTTCTTTGGGTGGTGGTTCCCTTTAATAGTAATTAAAAAGTAATACTATCATTCTAATTATGAGGAAGGCGATATCAAACAAGTTTCGTTACAGGTTACTACCATAGTTTTAAGATGTTTCATACCATTCTAATTCTAAAGACACAGACAACATGAGTTTAAATAGCCAGAGGTAAGGCTTTGGCATGCCTCCAAGAAATTGATGCTTTCAATTTCTGGATACATGTTTGGGGAAATGCTATTATCCCGGTTGTCATTAAATGCGTTCGTTGTCAGGCGCTGTGTATACGTGACAACATGGATGGAGCGGTACATCCTTACCCAGAGATTTTAATCTCCATTTCACGGAAGGTCACGTGCAATTGTAGCGATTTACATCAAAAATGCATCCTACTTTTTATCTTGTCTGTTCATCAGGTATTTCCTCTCCTTTATCTCGATTTTCCCTCAAGAAATAGGTAATTGACTCTGTCACAGGAATTGGCTTACGGAACAAAATCGCTTTCGACCTTCAGTGCTCCGATAACAAGAGAATCCTTCTCCTCCTCCTTCTACTACTTCATCATTTTGATTTTCTTCTTGTTCTTCTTTGTCTTTATCTTCTTATTGTTTTTCTTCATAATTTGGAGGGAAAAAATAATTAGACTATTTAACATAACATAACATGTTGTGGGCATAATGTTACACCTAAACTTATTTGCTCTTCTGCAATGATGTTGATTTCTGAATTTTCGACATCTTTATTGTTCTTATTTTCTTATTGTTTTTTCTTAATAAATATTTTTTAGGACCGCTCTCTGCTGGAAGGACTGCCAGATAAAGCCGGTTTTAATCTGCTAAACGTCACATTTTCCCTCTTTATTTCTTCCAATTTTGTACAATTGATAATTGAACTTATCCTATTCCGACTGGATGAATTGTAATTTGCATTCAATGTAATCAGCCTAATGGGTGACACTGCACTCAGTGGCTCAACAGTATTGCTTCCCAATGGATTCCCCATTCATATCTTGGAGGGATCAATTTATTCACAACATTTTATCATTTTTCCATGGCATGCATTCTCCATATATATGCTAGCCTCTGGTAATTTCCCGAATGGGTTAACCTTTTGCCTCCACGATTTAGAAGTTCCTATTTAACCCGTTCACTTCGGAATTCTAAAATCCCCATAGACTTTGTACATAGCCCACCCGGTTCTTGTAAGCAACAGGTTTTAAAACTAACCCTTTCATCCTAAACATTACACACATGTATGGTACACAAAGATTCTCCAAGCATTATGCTCAAACATGGTACACCAAATTGCTGGGTCCCCTTCCTATCGAGTGGAACCCTGGAGTTCCTGATTGACTACTTCAGTTCGGAATTGTATAATTCTCTAGTTTGGCTACCAACACAGGGTAGCAGTCATAGCCCGCCATTGAAATGTGAAGCTCTACTAATTACACAGGGTTTTCACCATACTCTTTTAGTGAATTAGGTTCTTTTGCGTGCACCCCTAGGGAGTGACTCTCCCACACACGGGACCTCCATTTATCGTCCTATCCGAGGGATGGGTTAATAACATGCTGTGACATGATGAGCTCATCTTATCAATTCACACACACAATTTTCCTTTTTCCCCCTTTTTTTGGGTATAAATAGTCAAGAATTGTTCTGTAGTTTACCTGGAAAGAGCTTGTCTGTTTCATCAAGTATCCCTCCTTGACGCATGCCTGTAAAAGATGGGAAAAAGAAAAGAAAATATTTAAAAATTAATGAAAACAAATGAATCCTCTCATGACTGGTCCTCTAAAATACTATGATTGGGGTCAAAGGAGAATGAGTGTTTTAACAAAATTCAAATAATTTTAAAACAGGTTAAATGCAATTATGTACGAAACTAAGGTAAATTACATCACTAAATATGTAGTAATTGCAGACACATTTTGTTACATTAGTACAATTAAACAAACATACACAACCACTCACTTCATTTCATTTGATTTTTGTATAATTGTATATTATAATTATATGTTTCTTTCTCCGTATCATCTCTGTGCCTTTCTATCCCCCTCTCTCTTTTTTTCTTCCCCTCCCTCTTCTACACAATCACTAATTCCTTACCCCACCCTGCTCTCTTTCTCCTTTCTTTCTCTATTTCTTTCTTTAAAAACATAATCACTTTATTACTTGACCTGAATTAAAGATCATAAAGGGTGCGGATGCCACAAGGCAGGTCCCCATTTTGAACTAAGCCAGGCACATCTGATTTACGAATCGGAACTAACTTTAATTCTTTACTCTGCCTTGTTTTCTCTCTCCCTTCTCTCTCTATCGCTTTCTTTCTCTCCCTCTTATTTCTTTCCCTCTTCTACACAATCTATCTCTACTCCTTCCTTACCCAGATTTAATTCCTTACCCCACCCTGTTTAGATAGGCACTCCATGCTTGAGTGATATATCACTGGGATCAGTGATACAAACCTAATTGAACTGCCATGAAAGAGTGGATTACATTATGTAGGGAGGAGAAGGAAAAAAACATCACTAAAAAAAAAAGCTGATAAAGAAGACGGAAGTTGCAACGATTCATCTAGAAAGCTGTCCTCCTGCTAATAAGTGTGGATTATGTAGAAAGAAATGGAACCCTGTCTTTAAGGGGAATCATATGCTCGCATTTATAAATGCTCACTGTTACTTCTAAATGCATAATGCATGTTATTTCTTTGTTCTCGTATATTTCCTCTTGGGTATCACTACCTGATGACCATGGGTAATATTAATTAAATAATTATTTAAGCGCAGTAGAGTATAGTAGCTGTGCTATACAAATGTTCATATTATTATTATTATTATTATCATATAAATAATCAATGTTTTGTAGACAACTATTCATCTATTTTGACTGACGACTGCCATGTTTTCCAATGGTACCGGAGGAAATCATCTGAGCGTGCACTGACAAAAGCCGGTAAGATAACTACAGTCGTCGAGTCTACTGCTATGTCAGTGGTTACGCAACTCGCTTGTGTTAGTGCACTCTTAGATGACGTTTCATGAGATACAGTTGGAAAACATAACAGCCTCCAGAAGTCAGTGAAAACAGTTATGTTACTGGTCTCAAAAACATTGATTAGTTCCATTATTAGTGATATTACAGAGGAAATATACATCTAGAAGTGACATGAATTATGCACTCTTCAGTAACAGTGAGCAAACGTGCCAGCGTTTCGTTCCCCTTTAAATTTTGATAAGAGCAGTGCACTACCATAACCATCTTTTTCAGATCATGGTGGACATTGCATACTAGTATATTCTAGTGTGAATATTCATGCATCTGAACTGAAATCTTAAATTGAGGTCAAATTCTCAGATGGCTATTTATTCATGTATACTTTTCTGCAATAATATATTAAGTGCTTATATTTGATTGAAGTCACATGTAAGGCATGATTATCTCTCACAATTATCTCTTTGGAAATTGAGGTCAAATTCTTGGCAGATATTTATTCATAGCTTTTCTGTAACTGGTTGACATGTGTCAACGGATACATTGGTCTATGGTCCCTTGGTCTACACCAGTTTAACAAGCACTGACTTTTTTCTGCTTGCCTATTTGGCAGGGGCCAGTGAAATTGCACTTCTGGTCAGCAAAAATGTATAAAAAAAGTCATATCTTGGTGGCTCAATCGAGCAAGCAGATTTTCAACCTGACATTGACCAATTTAGACAAATCTTGTTTTCTTCCATGTCATGCTTCATCTATAATCACAGGATTGATCAGGAAAGAGTGATATTTTGAATAGTAAAAAGTTTGCTCATGGAATACAAATTTGGGGCCGCTAGATTTTTATTTCGGGCCACCAAAAAAGGTGAAGAAATTATTTCACTGGCCCGACCGGCCCACGGACAAAAAAAGGTAAGTGTGGAGCACTGCATTTGGGAACTCAATTTAGCAGAAAACCGACACTCTCACCAGATGAAATGGGGGTATACCAAATGGGTGAAGACCATGGGGCAAGTTACAGGCACAGTGGGGTAAGTGATTAGTAAATTAACCGGACAAATTGACCGATGTGATGAATTACTCTCTCCACAGGCGATAAATAACCTGACCTGGGGGGGGGGGGGGGGGTTCACAAAGATTCTAAGTTGAACTTAACTCTAAGTTGGACCTAAACATTATGGAGAGCCATTAGTTTCTTTGTAAAATTGTCCAAACATTTCTTTTGAAAAGGCATAACGTTTGATACAAAATAGTTATATTTGTTATTATCAAGCAGCCTTGAAATAATTGATATATATATATTTTTTGTTTGTTGGAAGTCTCAAAAACTGTTTTAATTTTTTGTTTTAATTTGTTATTCCAAGACTACAAATGGCTTTCCATAATTGGTAGGTCCAACTTGGAGTAAAGTTCAACTTTGAATCTTTGTGAAACACCCCCCTGACCTAGAGTCCAAACAACGCGTTGAATCAAGCAATCAGTCAATGGTAATTGGTCAAGGGAAATGCATACTAGTTCTGATCAAGCTATACAGGGTGTCTCAGAAAAATAAAAAGTTAGGCAAAGGACTGCACATTTACAAGAATAGACTATCACAGGCGACCACAAATTTGTTGATATTTGTTTATGGGAAGTCTGCTGTTCCGTTTTTTTCCTTCTGGGCCACCCTTTATAACTATTTGTGTACTGGCGCATAAGTATCTTATGCATAATCTGATCAAGCGTTATAACTGTTCACTAAATGAGCTCTGTTCTGTGCCAAATTTCTGCCAGGCGATGCTAGAAAACTTTTCTGGTTGCCCAGTTGGGCAAGTGGACAAGAAATTTATCAAATTTTGGTTGCCCTAAACCATAATCATTTGGCAAAGTAAATCAGAACAAAATTCTGCCCAATTTAGGTGCCCATTTGGGTAAGTAAAAATTTAAGTTTAGTAGAATTTAGGGGCGTGAAGCTTGCCCCAGGCAAGTTGGTCTTAGCTATTTTAAAGCCCATTTTAGTGGCCCCGGGCCAGTGGGTCTGTGCTACTTTAGAGCCTATTTTAGTGGCCCCAGGCCAGTGGATCTGAGCTTCTTTTTGGCCCATTTTAGTGGCACCGGGTCAGTGGGTCTGTGCTAATTTTGAGCCCATTTTAGTGGCCCAGGGCCAGTGGGTCTGTGCTACCTTTGAGCCCATTTTAGTGGCCCAAGGTCAGTGGGTCTGTGCTAATTTTTAGCTCATTTTAGTGGCCCTGGGCCAGTGGGTCTGTGCTACTTTTGAGCCCATTTTAGTTGCCCTGGGCCAGTGGGTTTGTGCTACTTTTGAGTCCATTTTAGTGGCCCCGGGCCAGTGGGTCTGTGCTTCTTTTGAGCCCATTTGAGTGGCCCCGGGCAAGTGGGTCTGTGCTACCTTTGAGCCTATTTTAGTGGCCCTGGGCCAGTGGGTTCGTGCTACTTTTGAGTCAGTTTTAGTTGCCCTGGGCCAGTGGGTTTGTGCTACTTTTGAGCCCATTTAAATTGCCTTGGGCCAGTGGGTCTGTGCTACTTTTGAGCCTATTTTAGTGGCCCCGGGCAAGTGGGTCTGTGCTATTTTAAAGCCCATTTTAGTGACCCAGGCCAGTGGGTCTGTGCTACTTTTGAGCCCATTTTAGTGGCCCCGGGCCAGTGGGCCTGTGCTACTTTTGAGCCCTGTGTAATACAAAGTAAACTGGGAACCGCGGGTCATACTGAAACATGACCCTTTGTCAATGGGAACCTAGTGGGCTGTGTACAATGTCAATGGGAATTTCAAAATCTGGATGGGAACCCGTTAACTAATCTGCAAAAATGGTATCCCTCAGTGTTTATATAAGCGAGAAATATTTCAGTCTCTGACTGTGTTAATAAACTTTGCGTGAACCCTTTCATTCATCTTAAAATAGCATCGCCACATATCTGCTAGATCTGCTACTAGGCTATTTATGGCGATTCATTCATCATTATGTAAACTGTCCTACATAGCTGTCTATCTACTTAGCCCGTTCTACATTACTGTATATCTACTTTTGCTTTTTTAATTGTATTTGCTTGTCCAGAAATAGAACTGCCACATATATGTATACATGTAGCTGTAGTTGCCTTAATATTCAACTATTTTGTGGATGATTTATTCACCCCCCAAAAAGCTCTCTAAAACCTTTCTAAGAATTAAAGAATAATTTCAATTTGTTGCTGTTTAATTAACTACAAATAACACTGTTGCTGTGATGTTTACCATAGCTCTTTATTGAATTTCATGTATAAAAAAATGGCACTGCCCCATTAATCTTTTTAAAAATTAAACAATAGTTTTGCAAAAATGTGTCATTTTGGAGAAAAACATGTTGCTGGATAGCTACTCAGCTATTTATGTTGTTTTATTCATCATTACAAAAACACTGCCCTAAATAACTATGTATACAGATCTACTTAACCATTCTAATTGTATTTGCTTGTCCAAAAATAGATCATGCCACAAATAGCTGTATAAATATTCAACTATTTTGTGCGGGTTTCATTCAACCAAAAACAGAGCTACCCCACATACATCTCTCTAAGAGTTACACAATCATTTGTGTGTCATGCATTTGGCTAAAAATACGTGCCTTCGCAGTTGTTGCGATCGCAAGAACACGTGACAAAATTCTAGTACGGAAGTAGATTCACGATCAGCTCTTCCATAGACTAACACGGGATTTTGTTCTCAAATCAACTCGCACAGGATCCGATATTTAGCAGAGATTTTCTTTTATCCAAGTATTATTTGTAAGGTAAGAAACCAACGTTTATGATCCTGTATTTTTATAACGATCCTTCAACAAATAAACCTTATAAAACGACGTTAAGTCGGCTAATAAGACTGGGGCCCTGCCCAGTCCCATCTGTTCAAATGTGTGTGGAGTGCATGTGTGTGCCCGTATTTTGCGTCGGTGACTTGCCTTTTCCAGCTGCCAAACACTCCCAAATGTGCTTTAAAATTAAACCTATGCCTCATGGTTTCATACACCTGAGACATTCATTTGGTTAATTAATTTCTACCTAAAACACGTGTTTAGCAGTTGGAAAAGTAAATTTACCGATGTAAAATACATGCACTCACACACATTTGAACAGATGGGACTGGGCAGGGCCCCACTCTTATTAGCCGACTTAACGTCGTTTTATAAGGTTTATTTGTTGAAGGATCGTTATAAAAATATAGGATCGTAAACGTTGGTTTCTTACCTTACAAATAATACTAGGATAAAAGAAAATCTCTGCCAAATATCAGATCCTGTGCGAGATTAATAATGTTGATTTTTATTTTATTTATTTATTGTGGTATAAAAAAGATTGTACATGGCAGCCAACTGGCTGAATTGGGTACAATTTACAATGAATTAAAATAGTATACATATAAAATACATTACTTTAAAAGGACACATTACAAAGATACAAGTATTCATATAAAATATAATTTAACTTTAAAACTATTTACTTTTATATTATTCCTATTGTAAACAATTATTTGATTCGTTAAAGTTAATATTAATTAAAAATGGGAATGTATTACGAAAAAGGAATACAAAATATACAAATGCTTATAGTCTCACAAGGAATTAAATTAAAACATAAATGGACGTCATAATAAACAAAGCAATGGGAGCCAATAGAGAGTAAAACATGAAGATGAGGAAATATGGGAATAAAGGATTATTACAATTGTACTGAAATTAATTAACTATAAGCTGCTGGCTATATAATAAATATTTGAACAGAGTGTATACATGGTATATATAAGAAATATAATAAATCCATAATAATTTACTAATATGAATATACTATTAATCAAAATCATAAATATAATCCATATAATTTGAGAACAAAATCCCGTGTTAGTCTATGGAAGAGCTGATCGTGAATCTACTTCCGTACTAGAATTTTGTCACGTGTTCTTGCGATCGCAACAACTGCGAAGGCACGTATAGCACTGTCGCTGTGACGTTCCTCTGACAACTCTTTACTGAATTTCATTAATCAAAAATAGCTTGACAGACCTGTATTAAAACTAAATACAATTATTCGGATTATTCTCCTCAAAAAGTGCTGTTCCATATTCATCACAGCCCCATAAACTGTTGGCTCTAAAAAGTAAAAATGATCGTTTGTATTATTTGTCTTTAAAGCCCTGTTCCATATAATTTGGTACTTACATAATTTAATGTATCGCAACAGGCACTTTGTATTATTTGTCTAGATAGACACTATGGGTGGAATTCACAAAGGAGGTTTGTAGGAGATTTGTACAAACAATGGTTTGAAGATGGTTTACATCTATGGAATGCCATTTGTAAACTGATGGAGAAGGAATGTAAACTCCTTACTTGTTAACAATGTGGATGTACAATTTACTTGTATACGAGCAGCATTCCATAGATGTAGACCATCCTCAAACCATGGTTTGTACAAACCTCCCACAAACCTCCTTTGTGAATTCTACCCAATAGCTCTGAAGATCTATATAGCTAGGAAGTGAATCAACTTTTGTATGGCATACCATTAACCCATTGCCAACAGGGACCTTGCAGGTTCTGTACCAACTTTAGATGGGAATAACAAAATCTAGTAGGGTTCAAACTGGGTAAATATACATAGACTGTCCTATATTACTATCTATCTTCATCAAAAAATAGATCTGCCCCATATAAGTAGCTGCCTAAATACTCACTGAGTTTTTCTATTAAAAAAAATTTTGTTTATAAGATCAGAGAACTCTCAAAATGTGTTCACATCTAACTAAGAAAGTACAAGGCGGCCTGCAACACTTTTGCCCAGCCAATACATTACTTGGCTTGCGGGGAGCCGCATTACCCACCATATGGATTATGGCGCCGCCCCCGCCCCTGAAGATGCTGTAAACGAGGGACACACCTGCACCACCTGCACACTGTACCCTGCACATTGTATATAGTGAACGGAGAACCATCACCATCACGTCACCAACAGCAAGCAACACAGCACAGCACAGCCCTCTCCAGGACAGCGTTTACGCTTTTGGGAGAGTAACTCTTCAGGGTTCCATGCAGGCTAGTACATACATGTATATATAATTAAAATACATGAATATATGCATGCCTACCTAGTCTGATCCAGCCAATATTAGGAGTATGTGAAATGTTTTGCAAAATGATGTGTTTATTTCATTAAACTTTCCCTTATCGACACATGATACTTTCTTTAAAACAGACTGTTGAGTAGAGAAACAACAATCACATGATTTGCCAAAAATACCCCCCCCCCCACCCTCCCAAAGAGTTTTCTAAAACATCCATATTTTTACAAACCAAATACATTTTCTGGCAAAATCAGCATATTTTTTTCTAGTTAAATCACCTCAGTTTTAGACAATTTAGCTCAATATTTGCAGAAAATACCGTCCCCTCCCGAAAAGTATTTACAACACCCATATGTTGGCAAACCAAATACATTTGGGGGCAAAATCAGCATATTTTTTCCCCAGTTAAATCACCTCGGTTTTAGGCAATGCAGCACAATATTGTCGAATATAAGTAGGATGTTTGATGTTGCTTATAAGTATCGGCTTCCATGGTGGTGTAGATATACGTTCGTTTTGCGGTTGCATCATGTAAGAAGGGAGGATTGGAGAGTCCTGAGAAGGACTGTTGGTGTTCTTTCTTGGATAGTCCTAAAAAGGACTGTGGTAGTCCTGGAAAGGACTGTTGGTATTCTCTCTTGAGGTTGTAGTTCAATAAAGAACTACAGCGCTGGTATAGTTGTAATCTCAGGACTCTCCAATGGTGCAACCGCAAATCGAACGTATAAAGTAGGTTGTTATTTAGGCCAACAACCTCGGTCCCTAACACTTGGGACAAATTGCCTGGACTCCCACGCACGAATTTCAGATGCCAGGTGTCGTAACAACGTTCATCTTTCTTCCATACAGGTTGCCCACATTGTAAAAGAAGAGAACAAAATTCATCCTTATTATTGAGATTACAAAACCAATACAAGGCAAATGTGCTAACTGGCATAAATGTGCTGGCCCCAAATTGGATAGGCAATTTTCTACCGGCGTTTCTGTTTAGAGTAGAAACGCAGCACTTAAAGGGATCCTGTAACTTTGTTGACATGCGCAAAAAACTGGCAAAGGTTTAATAAAATGTGTATTTCCGTGATCTGATTTGTCCACCGAGTGACGTGTGAAAATTCCATTGTAAATAAATGCCATATGACCAAGTAATGAGTGAAAATGCAAAGTGATATTTGCTAACTCATTGCACTGACTTTGTACACACATATAGTTATTACTTTCCAGTAGATAATTATAAATCTGAAATCTTCAATCATACATATCTTTAAAACAGAAAAGAAATTTGGAAAACCGAAAGCTGTTCTATGCTTCTATTGGTAATACAAATACTATGAGGTAAATGTATGTGATAACTGTTAGAGGTCCAGGTAACTTTTTAGGGTTTTGACAATGTTACTAGATCCCTTTAAATGTATGATAAATAATTGAGGTCGAGATCAAAGGCTTTAAAGAAATTGTTCTAGAAAAACAAGCACTTTAAAAGTACAGGTGTCTGTTTATGTTTCACATTAATCTGTTACATTTTGGGATAATGAAAACATAATTGTTGTTTTAGTAGAAAGCTTTTGAGTAGCAAACCAGTACAAGCTCATTAAAAGAAAAATCAGGATTTAAATTGGAAATACAGCCATAATACATCTGGCAAACATATATAATTTCAGAGAGAATAATGTGGGAAATATTACACAAAATGTTACACTTTTATCAGGTCACACAATAATACATACATTATAAAAGATAAATAGTGAACGTCAAATGACGTGAAAGACACATCTTTAAAAGTTGGAGAGAACGCCGAATAGAAATTAATTTGAGCAGTTTACAAAAGGTACAGGTCTAGCGGAAACTGTTATTTTAATATTAACAACAAAATCATCTGACTTTTAAATTTGGGTGAAACAAAGTCGTTGTATGAGTGGAAAATGGTAAAAGTCCAATAAACAATGAAGTCGATAAGACTAGTATTTCATTATCCTATTCATAATTCCATGAACATTCCCCTAGAAGCAAATTACCAAAGTAAGGCATAGGACAATGAAGCATTTTGCTCATAGATATCAAATAAATCACCTAAATCGTAACATAGATATTTGCACTCGCTTTGGACTCGCCATCATGTGGAATCTAAAACACATTCTACAATGTCAGCAAATTTGTGACTTCTACTCAATACATATAATGCATCATAGGTCGATGCAATCAAGATCCACTTCAATATATACATTTAAGTCCCGAGTAGCATGCACTAACAGTGCAATTAGTAAGGGTCAACGTAAAACGAAAAACGTAAAACCAAATGTCACTCAAATTACGTACTGCTCTCTTGGCCGCTGTAACTCCAGGAAAATTCACCGTGACATTTTTATACCGGACATCAGCCGTGCAAGTCACCCAGTGTTTACTTACTAACCGAGCACTTTATGGGGACGAAATGTCAAATGTGAAGGGAAAGTACAATCCAAACATTAATAAAGGTAGTTAGAAAATTGAGGTTAAGGACACTGCTGCCCACGTCTTTTTTAAGCAAAAAAAATGGATGACAACATTTTCAAGAATATTAGAATCTGGGTCGGATGACAGGCAAAGTATCCTCCAGATATTCAAAAGGTTGATTCTGCATCTGTGTTCACGTCAGCAATAGTTTGAGTCAATCTGTATTACGAATTGTCATTTTAGATATCTACTGGATAAATTAACTTTTCTTCCAGATATTCAAAAGGTTGATTCTGCCTCTGTGTTCATGTCAGCAATAGTTTGGGTCAATCTGTATTTGAATTGATATTTTATATATATCTACTGGATAAATTAACTTTTCTTCCAGATATTCAAAAGGTTGATTCTGCCTCTGTGTTCATGTCAGCAATAGTTTGGGTCAATCTGTATTATATGAATTGTCATTTTTGATATTTACTTGAAATATGAATCTTTCTTGGTCAATATATAATACAGAGGTTTTTGTAAACAATAAATGTATGCTGTTATTTCAAAAAAAAGATGTTAGGTGGGTGACGTTGTTTTCTAGACATTTAGAATCTGGGTTGCACTTGTAACATAAATAGAATCTGGCAGATTTTTTTGAAAGGTTGATTAATTCTGACTCTATTATTTGTCAATAATTTGTCAGCATATTTGTGTCAATATGCATATGAATCTTTGTTTTTAGATTTCTACTGTAATACAAGAACCTTTCTTGGTTAATAATTTATTGCAAACTGTTCTTGTAAACAAAAGATTCAAGCCACATTTTACATTTTGAAGTAAAGGTCAGTGTGAATTTGGGACAATGTTATCTTGACTTTTAGAATCTGGGTCGGATGGCAGGCACAACATCTTCAAGACATTCAGAGGCCTAATTCAGCCTCTTTGTAAATGTCAGGATTAATTACAGCCAATCGATCGATCTGCACACAAGTTGTCATTTTACATGTACATTTCCACTTGATTCCTCTTTGAACACGTTTGCTTCCAAGTGCTACATGAAAAGTATTATCTATCATAAGTGCCACATGAAAAGTATTATCAATCATAAGTACCACATGAAAATTATTTTTGGTAAGGTAGATATTACTTACATTCATTATTCTACTTAATCAATCTAAAACTAACTAAATTGCTTGATACTGATACAAACAAAATATTTCTTTGAGTCTGTATTCCACTGAGAAAACAAACATGTTCCCCAGTAATACTTACCATTCCCTTTGAGATTCTGAAATCCCCATAGACGTTGTACCTAGCCCACCCTGTTCCCGTAAGCAACGGGTTAAATTGTTATTTATAAAGAGTCAACACAATTCAGAAACCCCCTGTAATTGTGCAGATATGTTTTACAAGGATGCAATATCAACATAGATACGTGAGAAAAATATCATATACAGAACAAAACTGAATGGGATTTAGCTCCCAAATTGCTTTCAGAAACCCCCTGTACATGTAATTTCCCATAAAATTCTGCGCAAAACAATTTGTAAGTGCTATTCGAATGCAGGCAACCTTGAAAAGAAGTGCTTGAAAATATCTGGTTTCCCTGAAATGCATTAAATTTTGTATTTTCTCCACAACCTAGGATAATATTTTTGCCTATAGGTGCCGATAGTATGTTATGATTTTGAAAGGTCCTATAAATGCAAGGGGTGCTTATAAAAAGCTCTTATATACATCGATCCCTGAAGCATTTTATGAACTAAATTAACCCATTCGGGACTGGTCATGAAAATACCTGTGCTAGGGTGTTTGATGCAAATCAATATGCTTTTTTTTGGGGGGGGGGGGGGGATGGCTCAGGGATATTTAGCCATTAACAATTTAACAATTAACAGAGAAGCCCTTGCAAATTCTAATAAATATACTGCTACAATTTCTGGGGGGAAAAAAAGTTTGCTGTTTGGCAATTTCTCACGATTTCTCATACAGCTTGATGTACATTTTGTTTAAAGGTGCAATCACAATACAGACAACCTTGGAAAGAAGAGACCTGGGAAAAGATATTTCCCTAGATATGCACCAACAAAAAAAGTTCTCCCAACATCTAGGGTTAATATTTAGGTACCAGTTTGATGTTATCATAGGATATGTCAGACTGCAGGGGTGCTTTAAAAACACCTCTTATATACAACCATCCCTCAAGCATTTAATACTATATTAACCCATTCAGGACTGGTCCCCAAAACACTATAACTGGAGTATGATAGGCAACCAACAAACACACATACATGTAGGTACAAAATCACAAGAGAGCGGGAGAATATAGGCCCTGAAATAAAATTAAAAACCCAAAATTCACAGAGAATTACCTACATTCTCTAGTATGAGTTCAATACAACATACATTTCTTAGTGGTATAGGAAAAGAGACCAAGAAAATTTGCAGAGACAATTTCTCAAACAGTATAAACAAATATCTAGTTGCTATAAAAATGTAGATGACCTTGAAAAAAAAGCCTTGAAGATTTTTTTGCCCCCAGCCATGCAACCAAAATTATATTTTCCCACATCCAGGAGGTAATATTTACGTACCGGGTTTGATGTTATCATAGGATACATGTATGTCAGACTGCAGGGGCGCTTTAAAAACACCTCTTATATACAATCCCTCTTATATACAATCACTAAAGCATTTGATACAACATTAACACAAAATTCACACACGAGCCAGCAATATTGGTGTATGTTTTCATAGTGGATACAAAATAAATTTCTTACCTCTTATAAGATTTTTAAAATTTTAGTCGCAATTATTTAGTTATTTTCTACATGATACATTTCTGAGAGCTTTTGGAATGCAGACAACCTTGTAAAGACACACTTTAAAAGAAATCTTGAGAATGCATCAAATTTCAGCTCTTTGCTCCCTCATCTAGACTTGAAACCAAGGTATCGTTTTTGTCATGCTCTCATCGGAAAGTGACTCGCTACAAAAATACAAATGAAACTCAAACATAACTAAAACAAAAAGTTCCCATTTGAAAAGAGGTGTCGAAATTGCAGAGTCACAATTGCTCAGAATACATTTTTCACATGATCCATTTCTGAGAAGTACTTCAATGCAGACAACGCTGTAAATAAGACAATTATAAGAAGCACTTGAAAATATTCTTATAAATGCATCTAATTTTAGTTCTCTTTTCTCCCGTATCAATGGTTAATTTAAAGGCACCAGTTTTATGTTCACATCTGAAAGTGTCCCACTACAAAAATACAAATGAGACTCGCATCATAACTAAAACAAAATGCTAAAAGGGCACACAAAATGTATAGGCAAGCACCCATATGTTTTCATAGTGATCAATACAAAGTTACAAACTGCATTTCTTAGGTCCCATTTGAAAAGAGGTGTCAAAATTGCAGTCGCAATTGCTCAGAATACAGTTTTCACATTTCTAAGTAGTACTTGAATGCAGACAACCTTGTAAATAAGGCGTAAAGCACTTGAAAATATTCTTATACATGCATCTAATTTTAGCTCTTTACTTGCTCATCCAGGGTTAAAATCAAGGCACTGGTATTATGTTCTCATCGGAAAACGTCCCACTACAACAATACAAATGAGACGCAAACATGATAAAAATAAAATGCTGAAAGGGCATAATTCACATGCAGACGACCTTGTAAATAAGACCAGACGCACTTTAAAATATTCTTATAAATGCATCTAATTTTAGCCTTTGTTTCTTCATCATCAAGGGTTGATATCGCGGTACCGGTTTTATGTTCTCATCCAAAATTGTATCACTGCAAAAATAAGAATGGGACTGAATAAGAAAACCTAATATCTTTTTTTTAAATGACACAAGACAGCTGCCTTTTACAGATGACAGTTCTTTCACCTCATCCTATTTTTAATACTTTAGTGAAACCTGCTCTATTGACCACCTGCATATAAAGACCACCTGTATGCAAAGATCATATTACTTGACTCCCAAGGAAGCAGCTTACATGTACATATGAATTGCTTAGTTGAAAAAGGGGCTAAATCCACTTTCCATAAAAATTGAGTTAGCGATATCAGTACATTAATAAGCCAATCCAAATTTTAGGACAATTTACTCACTCAAAATCAAAATA
The DNA here is from genome assembly GCA_037951105.1 of Echinarachnius parma. Lineage (NCBI taxonomy): Eukaryota > Metazoa > Echinodermata > Echinoidea > Clypeasteroida > Echinarachniidae > Echinarachnius > Echinarachnius parma. The sequence goes on from JBAMJV010008078.1 coordinate 194,450, forward strand.
TAAAAAGTTAAATTTTCATATTCCCATCTAGGCATGTGTACAAAGTTTGACAAAGAAACCTGCTTTCCCAGCTAGCCACCTGACGTCGGGCCGATGTCGGAATTTGGTTGCCGGATGTCGGCATATCGCCGTTGGCTCGAGGTTAAAATGTCCGCCAGCCCAACATCGTCACGATGTCATTTTTGTGATATATTGGCATAACGTCATTTTCCGACAATGGCTCAACATCATGTCATGAGATGATGTTGGGCCATTGTCGGAAAATGACGTTATGCCAATATATCACAAAAATGACGTCGTGACGATGTTGGGCTGGCGGACATTTTAACCTCGAGCCAACGGCGATATGCCGACATCCGGCAACCAAATTCCGACATCGGCCCGACGTCAGGTGGCTAGCTGGGTTACTCCAAAGTTGAAAAAGTGGATCTAACCCCTTTTGCAAATGAGCTCTTCATATGTAAATGACCCTGTCTATAAAGACCACGTTTTCTCTCTCCTTTGAGTGGTCAGACAGGTACAGACAGGTTGAGCTTTACTATCATTATGTATACAGTCAATCACTAGAGAGCTGCCTGCAGTACACTTATAAACTTTAACTGTATAATATTTTTCCTCCAAATCCAGGGTCCATATTTAGGTACCAGGTTTATGTTTTCATTGGAAAAGCCTAACTGCCTGGCTGCTTAGAAAATATCAACATAACAACCCCTAAAGCATTTGATGCTGCATTACCCTAAAATAATTAAGAAAACATGATATAAAATACATTTTTGTTTATGATAATCTTCATTATCATAACGCAGGCGCTAAACTAACTGACATGATTTTTTCCAGTTTCTGCCTGTCTTCCTTGATTTCTTCAGGGGTTAAAACTCTTATTTCAAGTCAAATTGCATGACTTTCCAGGTTTTTGAGGCCCTGTGTGAACCCTGTTCTCTTGCTCTATCTGTCCCTCTTTCTTTCTTGTTTATGTTGTTTCTATACTTTCTTTTTTGTGTCTGTAAGAAATAATAACTATCTTTGGGCCACTAAAAATTTCAATAAAAAAATAAGGATTTTCAAACTGTAGAAGAATAAATAATGTTTCTACATCTACCTTAGAAAGCATTCAAAATGATGAAATTAGAGCCCATATTTATCAAACCACTGTCGGAGGCTAATGCATGTACATTATTGTTAATAGCATAAGCCTGCTGGCCCAAAGCCAATAATAATTTTCTCGCGGGTCAGAAAAGTTTCTAATTTAAGAGATGAGGATTTCAAACTGTGGAAAAGTCAATGTTTCTACATCTACCTAAGACAGCATTCAAAATGATGAAATGAGAGTCCATAGATATTAAACACTGTCTAAGGCTAATGCATCATGTACATTGTTATAAGTATTAGCCTGCTGGCCCAAAGCCAATAATAATAATTATTGGGCCACCAACATTTCAATTAAAAACTGTGAAAAAGTCGATAATGTTTCATCATTTACCTAAGACAGCATAAACAAAAATGAAATGAGAGTCCCTTGATATTATACCATTTAACTAAGAAAGGAGCTTGGAAGTAAAAATGGCCCACTGGACCAGGGCCACTTATAATTATCATCGGGCCACAAACATGTCAATTAAAAAAATTAGGAATTTCAAACTGTAGAAAGAAAAAAAAAATGTTTCTACATCTACCTAAGAAAGCATTCAAAATTATGAAATGAGAGTCCATAGATACTATACCATTTACCTAAGAAAGGGGCTTGAAAGAAAAAACTGCCCTGCTGGAACAGGGCCACTGAAAATTATCATTGGGCCACAACAAAATTATTTTTAAAAATGAAGATGTTCAAACTGTGGAAAAATAGAAAAATGTTTCTACATCTACCTAAGAAAGCATTCACATTTATGAAATAAGATTCTGTAGATATTAAACAACTACCCAAGGCAAGGCTCAAAGTAGCACTAGCCGTCTTGCCTGGGGCAACAGATAATTATCCTTGGGCCACCTAAATACATATATATATATAGCAAACTTTACTTGCCCAAATGGGTATGTAATCATAAACCATGTCATCTCATCTCATTAATAAAGGGAAAGTTTGAATCAAAAATATATTTTATTCTTCTATTATTAAGAATTTAATTATTATCTATTGCTGATGTTTACAAGAAAGCTGAACCAATATTTTGAACGCCTGGAATATTCCTCCATGAGTTAGAAGAAAACAACAAGGCAATGAAAAGAACCACTCAAGTTGGAAGAGAGTTTGTCCAATTTATTCAAAGTTACTATAGGGTTCATACTCTCAACTTTTAAGTCAAATTCCATGACTCCAACTCCACGGGAGTGTTTCACAAAGATCCTAAGTTGAACTTAACTCTAAGTTGGACTTAAAAAGTATGGTAAGCCATTTGTAGCCTTGGAATAAGATTTATTCAAAAGCAAAAATGCAATTATTTTCGACTTGTCATCAACTGTACATGCAGAACATGAAATGTCCTTGATAATGGAACATATTGATGATTTGAAACAACAATTTATGCATTTGAAGAGTACTTTTACCATTTTCTTTCAAAGAATCGAACAGCTTTCCATACTTTAAGTCCAACTTAAAGATAAGTTCAACTTAGGATCTTTGTGAAACACCCCCCATGACTTTTACATGACTTCTCACCATGGTGAACCATGTTCTTTATCTTCTTTAAGTTCTTTTTCAAGTTTTCCTGCGTGAACTCTGTATTAGAACCCTTGAGGTTTTTCCACAAAGTTTAGTGAACAACAGGCAACTTGGTAACTGATTGGTAAGAACAACAAATGCATGGCACATGACAAAGGTTAAAAAAATAACACTACACCTTTAATATTCATTATTCTACGTCAGAAGCCGAAGGGATAGCCCCTAACCGCAACATTCTCACTTCTCCACTCGTTTCATTAGGCCAATTGGGGCTCATTTAAGGCCAATTTGTTCCAGCCAAATTGCGGCAGCACCCGCAAATTTGCAATAATGAGCCGCGTAAACGCTCCAAACCGTTTTATAGCTGCCTACGCCAAACTGCCACCGCCGCCGTAGCATCGGCAAAATTGTCAATAATCAACTGCGTAAATGAATCAAACAAGGAGCAAATAAATCTTTTTTTTATATTTGCAAATCAAAAGGAAAGTAATTTGTTGAAAAATGATAGAAATCTTGTCAGTGCCCACTTGCAAAGTTTTATAACCATCCAGTCAACAATTATAGTCAACTAATACAATGAGGTATATACATGTATAAATTGCTAGAGTTCTAGGTAAATTTTGTGGATTTTAACAAAGTTACTTAGATCCCTTTAGATAAGAATGTGTATACAAGGAAGAGTGCAAGCCAACAACTGGAAGGATAAAATGGCAGCTTAGGCTTTTAAAGTTTCCTTTTTATGAATTCTTACTCCTAAAAAAGGGGGGAACATTTTAGAACAAAATGACTTGACTATCTAGCCAACACCTTGAATTTGCACTCACGTCTCAGCCAAAAGATTCCTAATTGAAAAGGAATTACCCTTTGGTTGGAAACATCAAACGGGAAAATGTCGAGAGGTTGAAATAACATGACTGGGGATTTACCTTTTCTCTTCAGACCGTTCTGTCTTAAAGGGATCTAGTAACTTTGATGACAAGTGCAAAAAGTGATGCGTGGTTAATGAAATGTGTATTGGTGTGGTCTGATATGTCCAGAAAGTAATGTGTAAAAATGTCAAGTTAATTGGATGTTATTTGGCCGAGAAATGAGCGAAAATGCAAAGTGATATTCACTAACTCCTTGCACTTACTTTTTACACGGTTTTCGCGGTCCAGTGGATAATTTAACATCTGAACACTTCAATGGAAAGGGAAATTTGAAAAACCGAAACCTGTCCCATGCTTTCATTGTTAATACGAATACAACAATGTATGAGGGAACTGCTAGAATTCCAATTTGATTTTGAGGATTTGGACAATGTTACCAAGTCCCTTTAATGAAAATCTGTTCATCGAAGTAAGATCATTTAAAAAACAAAAATATATAACAAAGAAATGTGGGCAGCACTGAATAACCGGAAAAAATTCATGCCATCTAGTCGTAACCTTCAAATTAAGATTGAAAATGCATGTAAAACAAATCAATTGAAGAGCCATATTGAGGCCATTTAGGTTGGCGGTAAACATTTAAGAGAAACTGTTGAAATAATAGAACTGATTTTTTTTTTTTCCCTAATCTATAATAGGAACTTAGGCAGTGTCAAATAAATTTACTAACTGGCAAAGTTTAACGCCATCCAGCCAACATCTTGCAATTCACAAACACGTATCAGCCAAAGTGTTCCTAATTGATCTGAGGCCATAAATGGTGGTAAACATTTAACCAGAAGTTGTTAAAAAGTAGTGCAAAAGCCTGAAATGTGAAGGATGAAATAATGGAACTGATTTTTTTTTTCTTTCCCTAATCTATAATAGGAACTTAGGCAGTGTCAAATAAATTGACTAACTGGCGCAGTTTAACGCCATCTAGCCAACATCTTGCAATTCACAAACTAATGTCAGACAAATTGTTCCTAATTGAAAAGCCATGAGGCCATTAATGTCGGTGGTAAACATTTTGTTAGGTGTTAAAAAGTAGAGCAAAACCCCAGAACATGAGTGATGAAATAATAGAACTTACTTTTCTTTTTCTTGCCCTAATTTATGATAGAAACTTTAAGAATTATAGGCAGTGTCAAATAAATTGACTAACTGGCACAGTTTAATGCCATCTAGCCAACATCTTGCAATTCACAAACACATGTTAGACAAATTGTTCCTAATTGAAAAGCCATGAGGCCATAAATGTTGGTGGTAAACATTTTGTTAGAAGTTAAAATGTAGAGCAATAACTAAGAATGTGAAGGGAAAAAGTAGTGCATAGTATTTTTCTTACAATTTCAATCAAGAGGATACGTAGGATGAGGAGGATGAGGATGAGGATGCGTAGGACTGATGATGATGATGATGATGATGATGATGATGATGATGATGATGATGATGATGACAATGACGATGATGAGGAGGAGGTGAAGGAGGAGGTGGAGGACGAGGATGAGGAGGAGGACAAGGAGGAGAAGTAAGAGGAGGAAGATGAAGAGGAGGAGGAGCAGAAAAAGAACAAGGGGATAAGATCGTAGAAGATCAGTTCACTGTGCCTGGACAGTGAACTGATCTTTGATGGCATCTCTTCTGCCCCCCCAAAAATATAAAAAACCACTTTCCCTCGTGAATATCACTTCGTACGTCAATGACCAAGGAGTCATTGCTCTGATCTGCCTCTCAGCGGTTGAGAAAAAGAAGGGCGCTAAGTCACTTTTTGTACTTTGGAGATAATCATGTTTAAACATTTAGGACCACTGTAGAACCATTACCATATTCAGCTCTCTTTTAATTTTGATTTATAAGTATTTCCAAAATGAGAAATAATATTTAATATAGAACTTTAAAATTAAACAGAGGTTTTTTGTCATATAAAATTGTTAGCAGAACTAAACGAATTTCATTCCTCTCCCGTCCTATCACTTTCTTTATCTATATAATTATGTACTTCAAGTATGGTTATCGCTCTGCATACATAACCCGTTCTGGCCAAATTAGGCCTTTGGTTGCAAAAGTCAAATTGTAATATTTCTACTAATTTGAAAGAGGTCATGATTAACTTTCACTACATACATAATCAAGACAAAATTTTCAATACTTGATATACATGTAAGTATTAATAAGGTCACTTCAGTTTTTTGGCTGACATGTGAAAATTAAAACATTTTTGTTTGTTTTTACTTTTAGAATAAAAAACTAGAGCCTGATATTATTAGAACTGGTCACAAATGTACGGATATCTCTTGCCTTTTCTCTGTTTCCAAAAATATTTTTTTAAATCTCCTTTCCCGAGTTTATTATGTGTGTTGGCAATGTCACTGTCTGATGAGTCAGTGCCCCTTAGTCTATGTGTAAATGCTAGATGATTTTATTATTAGAAACTCTGAAAAAAACGGGCCAAGAAATTAACTTTGCAAGAAACGGTCACATGTGTGTATTTATATATCTTACTACATGTCTCTGTTCCCCAAAATAGCTTTTAAAAATCTCCTTCCCGAGTTGATTATGTACTGGCAATGTCACTGACTGGTGAGTCAGTGCCTCTTAAGACCGGCGCAGACAGAGCCGACTCGACCCGATCCGACTGGTTTTCATTCGGATCGGCTCAGTTTTCAGTGCCTCGCGACACACATTTTGCCAGTCGAGAGACAGTCGGATGGCAGTTGGGGCTGATTCAACACGATGAATCGGCTCCGTCCGACCGGGTCCAACTCTAGCCTGATTGAAACCAGTCGGATCGAGTCGAGTCGGCTCTGTATGCAGACGGCTTTAGTCTATGTGTGAATCCTGGATAATTTTTAACCCATTCAGGACTGGTCCTAAATATACTTGGGCTGGAGTCATAGATGTTTGATTTACTAGTATGGAACAGCCTTGAATGGGTTAATATAAACCCATTGCTCACAGGAACCCGGTGGGCTATGTACTAAGTATATGAGGATTTCAGAGTCTCAAAGGAAAATGGTTAACAATTCTGGAAAATGGTGTACAAATGGGGGAATTACGTAAGCAAATGAGATATACATGTAGATCTATTTTAAGAATGTACTCATGATTCACTTCTTAACTTTCCTTTTTTTTCCCATATACAGAGTGAGTCAGAAAAAATGTCCCATCTTTTAAAAGTTGTCTTGTTTGAAGTATGAACATTTAATCATCATGGGTTTTATGATATGTCTTGGTAAAGTTATCCTCCCAGCATATTTCGGTACCCTTTTCATTTGAATCTCTGCACGCATGACTGAACATCAGACAATCTTTAGAAGACTGCAAAATCACACTTGCGCCAAGTGGCTGGGTGAGGATTAAAACAAATCGTGAAAGAATTTATAACTTTTATTGCTGGGACACCGAACACTGGGATAACGGCGGTATAACCCTTGCAAAACTTATGTTACACTCTAAGTTATTGCATACTTGGTGACCAAAATGAACTCTGTTGCGGGGTGAACTGAGGACGAACCATATTTCCAGTACTTGTCCTACTCAAACAGGGCTCAACGTAATTAGCCCTTTGGTGGCAAGTACAACAAAAGCACAGATATCCATTGTAAATTGCCATTGTTAACTAACAAAAGACATAAACGAGATTCATTTTTATTATACCAACGTATTGAAATAGCACATTGGATTTATGTGCACATGATGATGGTGGTGGTGGTGGTGAATGAGTTAGGGGAAAGATTGTCAGGGAATTGCCGCTTAAATATTCAGCAATCTTGTTAAAAATCAATGCTTAATCAGAAAAGGGGAAATGTTAACACTGCATTATGAAACAATTTTTACTGTGCGTGTGTGTGTGTGTATGTTTCTGGCTGTCTGACTGTCTTTGTTCAAAACACTGTTTTATTCCTCACCCAACCACTTGGCGCAAGTGAGATTTTGCATTTTTTAAAAGATTATCTTTTGTTCAGTCATGCGTGCAAAGATTTAAATGAAAAGGGTATCAAAATATGCTGGGAGGATAACTCTACCAAGACATATCATAAAACCCATGATTAAATGTTCATACTTCAAACAAGACAACTTTTAAAAGATGGGACATTTTTTCTGACTCACTCTGTATATCAATGTCATTAACCACAATTGTTGCAATGCTGCATATAGAAACGGCTCCTTCCTCTTGGCTTTAAAAGGATCTAGTAACATTATCAAAATCCACAAAACTTACTTTAATAGAACTCTAACGGATCTCACATACCTTGTTATAGTCACATAACCAATAGAAGCATGGAACAGGTTTCAAATTTCTGAATTTCTCTTTTTTTATAAAGATATTTATGATTGAAGTATTCAGATTTTACATTCTCCATTGGAGAACTTAAACTGTGTACAAAGTCAGTGCAATGTGTTAGCATATATAACTTTATATTATATTAATTTTTCATACACATACACGCACTGTCACACACAAACACACAAACATACTAAGGCATTCACACATATACATTAAACAAGAACTACTTTTTTTTCTTTCCTTTCCTACCTGTAATGTCAATGGGATTAATTCATCATCCGCAACGTCCGGGGTTTCAGTCAAAAAACAATGCCGATGACGTTTTCAAGAGGAGGCAGGTGACGACCATTGCATAATCATCAACATCATCATTAGTGGGCAGGAGGACACGCGTTGGTACGAACCGGAAGAGAGTATGGGGAGAAAAGACAAAAGAGAAAAGATAATTAGAGCATTGAAATATCAATACTGAAGCAAAATTATGTTTCTTGCATGTGACTGTGAGATGGTATTGAAATGTAAACATGAATTCATTGATGTTGTAATGCAGAGTAAGCAATAAACAGTGTATCATCATCCTCATAATCATCATCATCACCATCATAATAGACGTCATCATCATCATTGTCATCATCATCATCATCATCACCATCATAATAGACGTCATCATCATCATTGTCATCATCATCATCATCATCATCATCATCATCACCATCATAATAGA
>JBAMJV010008079.1:0-24243 GCA_037951105.1 Echinarachnius parma
CATACAATTTTAATTACAGAATAAACTTTATTTGATAAAAATCGGTTCAGAAACGGCTGTAATCTATGTTAGTATATTTGTATTCAAAAGATTCTTCACCGGCAATCACCGGGGGATATTTAGACTTTTTAGAAATTTTGTTAAAATGCTTAAAGACTACTTGGACAAAGATCTGAATAGGTTTTTGAAAAGTTGTTGATGATATCTCTATTGAATCATTATTTTAACAAAACATTAAATGCACATTTTTTTAATGAAAAATGGCTTAAAACCAGTGATTTGTTTAAATAGCGCCCTCTTGAGTTGTAACAGCTCTTTTAAAAATGATAACAGGGGTTTTACTTAGTCGTTTGTAATTGTGCATACTTTTCGAGCATGGTGAAATAATAACTATTACTTTATACCGTAATGGTGCAGGTTTTGATTACTAAAGGACATGATGATAATCTATATTTAGACTCTCGTAACCAACATTCAATGGCCTGACAATTCGTTCTCGTTTCTACAAAATCCAACTTCCACATATTAATTTGCCTGAATGCAGCAGCAAGACGTACTAGGTACGGTTCTACATACAATTTGTCCCCATGACTGGTGGCCCAGCAAAACACTAAATATCGCTATCTACCGTAGATAACGACATACGTACAGTGGAAGGGTTAACTGACTAAAACATAAAACCTTATGGGGATTTTAGGCACACTTACCAATATTGCTGGAAACTCAATATGGTTCAATTACTGCGTTCCGTTCCACTCAATATTCTGGACCCGACGATCATGCGCCACAAAATGTTTTCAAATTCCGACGATGGGTTGAGAAAGTTGTACTGTCGCACTAAATTCGTGTGGACAATTAATTATGACCGCAATATTAAAATCAGATAATAAGTGATACTTCGCGATATTATCGATACTTCGATACTTAATTATTCATTACTGATAATTTCATATACATTATGCATGAGAAATCTTGACTAATAAGGCATATCCATTACTAAATAATGTAACATTGATGACGAAATTCTTCATGAATATTCATCAAAATGTATTCTATTGCGCACGTGGGATGAACTTTCGCTTTCCCTATAAACAATTTTGTATTTACAGTTAAGAGATATGAGGGAGGGCAAGCGAACAGCTCATGAATATTCAAGACCAAAATAAATCGCTTCAAATTTGACACTTAGTTTGCACGTACGTTCTATGCAGAGTCCCCCCCCCCCCCCCCCCCCTCCCCCTTGGTTTGAATGATATTGTCTGGAAATATTTGAAATAACATTTACGTTCACTTTACATGTAAAACTCACAGTATTATGCAAATTTGAATTGTTTTGTCATACATGGAATACCCCTTTCTAAATTGGAATTTTGAATAAATTCAAATATATTATTCCCTTATAACTTACTATTTAAGCTACATAGCTTTATAGCGCATTGATACCATCTGGAAGTTGTATAATCATGTTGTTTGGATAAATTGTTCTAAACTTAGTAAACATTATTTTTGTTTCTCTCTGACAAACACGTGCACAACGAATTTATACTGGCTCCACACAATTAGCACATACGGATCGAATGTTATATCGTTTATGTGCATCAAAGGTTCATGATATTACTAATAGCATCCCACTCTAACAATAACTATTTCTATATGGTGGTCTCGTTGTGTGGACGACCCGAATTATATCAAAATTGTCCCTCATTGATCTAGAATGGAAATGAACCAGAAATTATTTCAATTGTATACTTTACCTTAATTTTCAATGTATATCAGATTGTTTTGAATGTTATCGGTGGCAATATTACAACTGTTTCTTTATCCAATTCAATTAAATTCGCTTATTTATTCCTTAAATATATATAAATATATATATAAAAATATATAAATATACATGTACATACAAAAAAATATACATCATAATTAATATAATATGGTAAGGTCACCCTTAGAAGCAGATTGCTTGTGGTGGGGCATGAAAAGGAAAACAAACAACTACACATAATTGATACAAGTTACATGCATTAAAATAGCATGATGCAAACACACATGCACGCACACACATACACATACACAAAGACCTTCAAAATATCCTCCTCTGCTCAAACCCTTTTTACATAAATCATTAAATGACATTTGTGTACATCGTACTTTAAAGTTTAACTTTGTTTAATGTAATCACTCAAATTATTCCATTCATTAATTCCATTTACATAGAAAAACTTGAGTGCGTTTGTCGTGTGAACTTTATATACCGTGTAAATCGTTTTTTTTTTCTTTCTTCTGACGAGTAGAATACGAATTAATATCACTATTAATAACGAAGTTTATGTTAGGTATTAATGGTAAAAGGCGAATTTGAAATTTAAAAATTAAAAGGGTAGTACAGTTTTGGTGAGGTTAAACTTTAGTAACCAAAACCTGCACAGTAACATTACAAACTAATAGTTATAACTCCACCATGCTCGAAAGGTATACAACTTTACAAACGACTAAGTAAAAGGCCTGTTATCATTTAAAAAGAGCCATTACAACACAAAAGGTCGATCTCTACAAAAGCATTGGTTTCAACCATTTGTCATACAAAAGTATGCATGTGATGTTTTGTTGAGATAATGATTAAAAAGAGAGATCATCACCAATTATTTAAAACCGCTTTTGAAAATATTTGAAAAAGTGTAAGCAATTCTGGGGCCCAGATTTATTACTATTTATCGATATTTCAGCGATTTCCATGCCGATTTTGACCAAATAAAGTTAATTCCGCCATTAAAATGGCATGTTCTTTCAAATTCGACAATCAGTTTGTCATTACCTCACAACAAAATTGTGTTGTGCAGCGCCCTCTCTAATATGCTATTTTTAAATTGAATCAATTCATTAATTGGGAGTATGTGTGTTTTAACAAAAAAAGTGGACGTGATGGGGCTCGATAACAAGATTTAGTTATAATTCGTACGGCCCGTTTCTGTAACAAATATATATCATCCTAAATGATGTATTTCCCTAAAAATTATTGCAATACTTAACATGTGGAGCAATCATACTATTATACAACATTAACAACATATTTGGGTGCAATGAACAGTCACGTATCACGTTCAAGTTTTGCGCTATTTCGTAAAGCAGGTCACCCAAGTCTACGAAATGTAGGGCTTACCATTCGTTGCTTTCCACGCCGGTAACGCACGAATAGTCGCGTGTACCAAAACGTGATTTTATAAATTGCAAGCGCTTGTTACTGAGACTGGTCATACATGCACATGACATTGTGTACATGTGTAATATTGTAATGTGTATATTTGTGTATGTATCACGGTCGCCTATATTTATATCTGTATGGAGGCGGCAGCTGAACATTGCACCGTACAAGATTCTTTATGTTATTATATAAATACATATATATTTGTTTGACTGATTTGTTTTATGTATTTATTTTACATTGTATTATTTTAGTATTTATTTATTATTCATTTATTCATATTTTATTTCAACATGGTTGCCCGTTAAGTTAAACAACTGGTCTACTGACTGAGGTGCCCTGCATACAAGTAAAAACAATACAATATACAATTTTGAAAACAATACAATATGCAATTTTGGAAACAAACAAATACAATGAAAATCAATACAAATGAATTACAAATACGGAATTAGAACAATACAAAAACATATAACTAACGACTACTTTCATCCAAGAAAAAAAAAAATAAACGGTTAAGTATTGCTCAAACTGGGAACTGTGGTGAGGTGTAATATAATAAAGCATGATAGTTACATGCGATCAATTAATGATTAATATTTACATTGTCTTTTAAAAGAGGAAATTGATGTGGTACTTATAATACAAAGTGGGAGATTATTTCAAATGATCGAAACTAAATACTGCAATGACCGTTTAATACATTATTTGTTTGGCTTTACTACACGTAAAGGGTAATTAATTGCATATATTGTAATGTGGAGTTCGAAAAATAATCATACACTGTTGTTCATAACGTAGGAATATTTGTTTTGTTAGATGGAATTCCATTCTTTTGCGCCTAATTAATCATGGTAGACTAAACATAATGATGATACAATGTTTTCAAACTACCAATGTACAATAAATAGTTGCATGAATTTGCATTATTTAAGTAAACCTTTTGTTTTGAGCTTTGAAAGGCAGGACATTCGGTGATTGGCCCCTTTCCCTCTCCAAAGCGTATGCCCATTAAATCATCGTTATGGGTAATTTTTCAGAGTTGGCTTTACAATTTGACGATTGACCACCATGATAGATGATTGCAAATTGCAACAGTGTACTTCTCAAATAATCTGGTGAGAGTTCATTTATAACGTTAAACATATACAAACAAAAGTGATAATTAACTCCTTGTACGACAGATTGCCAATTTAACTGTTTCAGCATTGATAAATGAGGTGGTTACATATAACATGTGCCTTGGATGCAAAATTATTTTCAATGACCTTATTTCTAGATTTAACAAAGGCATTCGACTGGCTGGATCATCATATTTTGATAAATAAACTCAATATAAATGGAATTAGAGGAACGTTATTATCCTGGTTTGATAGTTACCTTTCTTCTAGAAAACAATTCATTTATTATAATAATATTCAATCAAATATGAAAACAATTAATTGTGATGTACCTCAAGGATCCATTCTGGGCCCCCTTCTGTTTTTATTGTTTATAGATGACATTCGTAAAATATCCCAAGATATGAATTTCATTTTGTTTGCCGACGACACAACAGTCACAATCTCGCATCATGATATTAATCAATTGAACGAAATTGCAAATAATGAATTTAAGAAAATACATAAGTGGTTACACAGCAATAAATTAATTTGTAATGCATCCAAGACGCACTTTATGATATTCTCTAACCGCAAGTATAACCCTGATGTAATTAAGATAGATTTTAATGGAATAGAAATTAAACAAGTAACAAATTCTAAATGTCTTGGTGTGGTTGTTGATGATCACCTTACTTGGAATGTACATATAAACTCACTTAGTATTACCTTATCTAGAAACATTGGTGTCATCAACAAATTGTATTATTTACCAAAGCATATTCTGATGAATCTTTATTTTACTATGATATATCCTTTCTTATTATACTGCATTGTTATATGGGGCAATTCCTCCCGCAGCAATATTACACGAATTTTGCGATTGCAAAAGAGAATAATTCGCATCATAAGTCATTCCGCTAGAAATACGCACACTCGTCCTTTATTTAAAACCCTCAAACTTTTGAATGTTTTACAGTTATACTCTCATCAATTAGCATCTTTAATGTACTCTTGTCACACAGGACTGATCCCTTCATCTTTGTCTAAGTATTTGTTCTTAATATGGATACCCATTCATACAATACCCGTAGTAGTAATGATTATCACATTCCTTTCTCAAGAACATTAGTCTCACAGAGAGCAGTCTCTTTTGCAGGTCCAAAACTTTGGAATTCCCTCCCACCCCATTTAAAAAGCGCTTCATCCTTAAATGTATTCAAACCCAAATATAAAGACACACTTTTGAGCACACCAGATCCACTATTGTAATGTTAATATAGGTATAATCTCTCTTTTCCCCTTTTCACCCCTACTCCCTTTCTTTCATTTTAGTATCTGTATTTGTACATGCTTATTTTGAGGCAGTCGCTTCTCTGGGGACCATACCCACCAAGATTTGTTTATCTTTAATTATGGTCCCTTCTAATATTCCTATTTCATTTATTTGTATTGTGCAATTGTTGTATTTATGTATTATTCATTTGTCTTGTTTTACATTGTAAATTATATTCTTGTTTTGGTTTTATGAGTCAATAAATGAAATGAAAACAAAAATGAAATGTTCGTATTTAACTGTAAATAATTTTTCTGTACCCATTCATAACTCTATTAAATTCAGTTTGCAAGATCGTCTGGACGGAGATATAATCTCGTACTTTACAAAAATAGGCCAGCGTCATCAGCATAGATACATAGTTTTGTTTGCTCAGAAAATAAAAAATCACAAATATCATTTATAAAGACAACAAACAACAATGAACCCATCATTGACCCCTATGGGATACCCATTTTAACATTTCGAAAGTTTGATAATTTTCCATCATAACAAACACACTGATTTCTGCCCGCTCTTTCTAAATCAAGAAATAGAGCTCCATTGATATGTCCATTATTATTATTCAATAAATAATCATTAACATAAATCAATGCTGTTGTTGTTGAATGTCAAGGACGAAAGCCAGATTGACATTAACAAATCATTGATTGTAAAATATTCATACAGTTAAGCGTGAACAGCCTTTTCAAGTATTTTCATCATATTATGACACAAAACAGAAATAAGCCAATAATTGCTTGCTTGGTCCTCATCACCGGATGTATAAATGGGTGTAACCTTAGCTCTTTTCCTTTTACAATGGTATGTATCCTGAAGTAATTGTTGCGTCAAAAATGTGGGTTAAAGGTTTAGTTATAAATGGTGCTGCTTCTTTCAATAAACGAGGGTGATTGTTATCAAGACCACTGAAAGGTTACCTACCTCTTTAGCGACAAAGTCTTCTATAATCTTCTCAATTTGAAAGGTAGAATTAGTTACTTGATCGATGTCATCACGCTCAACTACATTGCCAAAATACGAATTGAAAGCATTAGGGTTGGTGCGACGAAAGAGAAGGATATGTGTCCATAGGTCTGTGTGCGAGCCCGAGGTATGTGCAGGAGGTGTTTGTATCACCTGACGAAGTGTTGCAGCGGCGCACGAAACGTCGTGCTCTTTAGATTCTCTGTTGACCATACTTTGCGAGACAAACGAATATCATTAGCGATACTATTAACGATGATTCTATGTTGTTCGCACTTTTCAGAGAGGACAGACACAAACAGATTTAAATGTTATGAAGGATAATATTGACGCATTTTATATTGGTGTAAAGAAACAGAATTACAATGAATACATAATATGTATTCATTGTAATTATAAGACCCAGTTCATGTTTTTTAGAAATAAGTACCGACAAAATAATTTGTTGGAAGCTATCGTATTAACGGAAGCATAACTGAAATAATACGTGTTAGACATTTCTTGTAACATTTACGAAATCCATATCGTGATATTGTACATTTTAAGTCGCATGGAAGTTGTTCATCCCAAATTACTGCCCCAATGTATGAAATGGACTGTTTCTCTTTAAGCAGTCTCGATTTTAGCTATCTTGCATTTGTTATCAGTTTTCCCCGTGTACTTTAGCTGGTGGTCAATTATATGACAATAATTTTAAATAACGTGTGGTAGCTTACCATTCATTAAATGATACATTTCAGTAACAATAACACATTTATATAATACGAATACATCGAGCATACCTAAACACAAAGGAGAGCTGAATGTTCTCTGGGTCATGTTAATGAAATTGCACGTATATAACTTGCATATTTTTGATACACGAAGAATATGTCCCACCCCAAACCTCTAAACCATACGTAATGTGAGATTCAACAATAGTATTACACAATATAAACTGCACAATTATCTAAGGTACAACATTTCGTAACCTGCATATTTACACAAAAGTTTCGTCTAAGAGATAAACAAACGGAGTCAATATGGTTTTTTCCACGTAATATTCTTATATATATTCCTACAAATTATGTATAATCCACTTCACCAATGATGCTTCCGTTAATACGATAGCTTCCAAAAGATTATTTTGTCGGTACCTATTTCTAAAAAACATGAACTGGGTCTTTTATGTATATATTTTAAATTTTTGTCTTTACACCAATATAAAATACGTCAATATTATCTTTCATAACATTTAAATCTGTCTGTGTCTGTCCTCTCTGCTCTGAAAATTGCGAACAAAATAGAATCATCGTTAATAATATCGCCGCTGCAACACTTCATCAGGTGATACAAATATGCTATAAGCAATATTTGTATCACCTGACGAAGTGTTGCAGCGGCGCACCAAACGTCGTGATCTTTAGATTCCTTGTTGACCATACAATGCGAGACAAACGAATATCATTAGCGATATTATTAACGCTACTATTTCCGCAATGAGTAATATATTTAGTAGAATAGAATCATCTGCAAACATTCACAAATGGAACTAATAAGTTTGGTTTTAAAATAGTTTATATAAATGAGGAATAACGTGGGCCCCAATACCAAATCCATGTGGAACTCTACATGTAACCAGTAATCGAGAAGAAGAAACATCATAATGTATATAGTGATATTGGTTAAATAGGTAACTCTTTGTCCACGTTAAAGGCATTCCACGCATAATTGTAATTTGTAATAATTTAGAATCGTAGTCCTTTGCGAAATTAAAAAACAATTCCGACTGTAACTCTTACATCATCCGTGTTACTACACAGTTGTTAATTACAAATAAGCAATGCTAATTTCGTACTAAAGCCAAGAAATGACCTTGAAACATGAATAGATAATCCCTATAGCAGCTCACTGGGGAAGCTAAACTAGGATGACCAGAAAGAAACAGTAATCACTTACCTGCAATAACTATTTTGATAATGTTGTCATCGAAAAACGACATAAGTGTGGACATTTTTTTACAAATGGGCTGATGGACAAGATGATATGCATATGCAGTGTTGAATGAAGACTGCTGGCAAATTGAGCATATTTAGAACACATGCACTCATTATCTCACTCACAATTGATGGTGCTGGAATATATACAATTTCATGATGGTGCCCTTGAATCATCTCAAGTTTCAACCATTTTAAAGGGACAGGTCCACTTTTACAAAACGTCTGTACAGCTTTCAGTTGACGGATGGGGATCAATGTAACACGCAAAAAAAAAGTCAGAGCGAACAGCCCTCTAATTTGTATTATACGAATGAAAAACGAATGCGTCCCTCCATTTCAACTATATATCGGTCAATAAAGGAGTTCAACTGATTTAGCATAATATTACAACAATATAGTACTAATTCTCGTAAAGGTATTGTGAAGCCGACATTTGTTAATGTATGTCACGGAAAAAGATCTCAAAAATAAAGAATATATAATTACATGTAGTCAGTTTAAGCGATGTTTGGGTATTTTGCTTAGTAAACACTCACACATTAGTACTTATGCGCGGGTCACGTAGCTAGCGCGGGTCACGTAGGGGTCATGCATACCGATCTGACACTCCGTGTAATCTGTGTACGAACTTACTAACCTGCCGAAAATACGTATGTACCCATTAAACCGACGTCCCTCAGTTTAATAAGTTTTAGGTCTATAACTCCACGAAAAAGAGATTTCAAGCCCTATTTTTTCAGGCATGCTATTAAATGACATTTCCTTTCATATAAGACAATAACCTCGCAACTTTTGAATTTTGGCTGGCAAAAGAGGATCTCTCCCTTTAAAGCCCAAGATCAGTTTCGAAAAAGTAGCCGACTACATCTAAATGTATCAGTTTAGTTGAATATGTATTGAAATAGGGCTGGTGTGGTAAAATCCGAACCTAAGCATCGTTAAATACAGAAATATCGGAAGTATGAGCGAACCGCCACGTGGACAACAGCGTGGTCGTAATACACGTAGCGTATGGGTGATTCCTCGTTGGCGATGTCTTTTGGATAATCCTATATTAGTATAATTATATTATTTCACATTATTGGTAATAAGAGCTTCCATTTCATTGAGAGGGGGGTGTTTCCAAAAATGGTCTTTACCTTTAATCAGCAAATGTGACTCTGATGTTTTGTTAAAATTAATATTTAATAGAGAGGGCATCAAAAACAAAGGGCTACACATTTAACAAATGTGTACAGCCTTACAACTGAACACTTTTGAACATGAAAGGGTACCCTCTCCCGCATTTCGTGTTTGTTTTAATTTCCAATGAGTGCTGAAAAACACCCCCTTTTTTATAGATGAAATTATACCCTTCTAACGTTTTTTTTTTTTTTTTTTTTTTTTCGGACACGGGTGTGTAGTCAGTCTTTGGAGTGACCCCTGCCCCCCCCCCCCCCCCGTTTATTTACCTAACTTCCCAGTCAGTGTTGATCCCAATTCCCAACATCCTTAAAAAGCGTCGTAAGGGTATAGTTTTCAACTATACAGCGTCGGGGTAGTTTTCAGCACTCATTGAACCAAATCACAATAAGAGTACCATTTTAGGTACATTTTATAAATGTTCAAGCAAAATTGTATGTATTCATTTTCGAAGCATTACGCCATTTCGGTCTGCAAACTTGCAATGGTGCGATATGAAATGTAAGGGCCTTTTCGGAAGTTGATTGACACAGGTGGGTAGCACTTTTGCATGAGAGTAACCCCCGTGTTCCAAACCCGGTCACGTATACAGTTAAACTTATGTTTTGAATGGACTACAATGGGACTTGAATTCCATTCTGACTTAGTATAATGATAAGTGAAACACAGTCACTTAAATGTTAAGTAATGCATGTTATTAGATCGCGTAAAGTAATTCTAAATGTGTATTGTATTAATGATTTAGGAATATTATTTTGCAAATGATCTTTCTTGGTCAAAAGTCAAAACATGTACATTATGTAGTTTCGAAATGTTCTAGAATGTGTGGATTTATTAGGAAGGTTACTTATACAGGCTGGCCCCTCAAAAAACGGAACAGGGCGCTTCCTAAATAATTATATCCATCGGATAGGGTGTCTTTCTCAATGAAAAACGATACCAAGATCAGTCATTTTCGTCTTGTAGTTTTTGTTTTGGGGCGCTCTGAGTGACACCATGTCAGGTTCCCATTTTTGTCAATTTTTACTAAGTCAGTGCCTGATAAACCGCACTTACTGCCTGTCATAGCATTCGAACAACGAGTAATACGCTCGATATTGTTAGAGTGCATTCAGTCGACGTGTGCCGAGAGAATTGGCTTGGTTGCTCGACGCTATGACGAGCACGAAGTGCGATTCATCAGGCACTGGAAAAAAATCAATACCTTTTACTCGGTTTTGTTTTTCATGTGATGTTGCAAATACTATGACGTATGGAGAGAGACTAGATATTTCGATTCTTTGTTTTAAATACCACCACTCTTTAAACGGATCTAGTAGCTTTGTTGACATGTGCAAAAAGTGAGGAATGGTTGATGCAAAGTATATTGTTGTTATCTCATATGTCCACAGGGTATTGTGTGAAAATTTCAAGTCAAATGGACATTGTATGGCCAAGTAATGAGCGAAAATGCAAAGTGATATTCAGTAACTCACTGCACTCACTTTGTACACGGAAGAAAAACTCGCCCGGAGTTTTTCTTATCTGAATACTTCAATCATACATATCTTTGTAACGAAAGGGAAATTTGAAAAACCGAAACCTGTCCCATGATTTTATTGTTAATACGAATACAACAAGGTATAAGGGAATCGCTAGAATTACAATTTTATTTTGAGGATTTGGACAATGTTACTAAGTCCCTTTAAAGGGACTGTCAAACTTTCTAAAGTTGCGAGGTTATTGTCTTATATGAAATAAAATGACATTTAACAGCATGCCTGATAAAATTAGGGCTTGAAATTTTTTTTGTGTGGAGTTATAGACATAAAATAATAAAACGACACGGCGCGTTTAATTGTGCATTATACGAGTATTCATCCGGTGCGACATTTCGCTCACGGCGCATTCCACGGAGTACCACATTGCGGTGCGTGACCCCTACGTGAGCCGCGCACAGATTGTGATCGAACAACGGCGTAAGCGAATACTAAACAAAATAAGCAAAACTCGCTAAAACTGACTACATGTTATTGTATATTTTTCATTTTCGAGACCTTTTCCGTGACATACCTTTACAAATATCGGCTTCACAATACCTTTACAAGAATAAGTACAACATTGTTGTAATATAATGATAAATTAGTTAAACTCCTTTATTGACCGATATATAGTTTGGTGTTACATTCATCCTCATCCGTCAACTGGAAACTGTTCAGACGATCTGTAAAAGGCGGACACTTCTTTTGAAATACTTATTTACTTATTTGTTGCCTTTGTTATAATTTTTGTTTGGGGGGGGGGGGGGGGGTCTTTTTTTAAATACCACCACTCTTAAAAGACTTATACACTTATCTATTGCTTTTTTTATAAAATAAATAGTTTGGTTCTATAAGGTTTCCACCATCCAATTTGCCTGTATTTAGAAAAAAGGAACGAGTATGCTTTCGTATTTGTCCACAATCTCGCCCGCTGTAATGTTTTTAAATTTACTTGCTTTAATATGTTCCCACACATTTAGGACACTGTACCTGCAGAATGAAGGATTTATTTGTCTATATTCTCCTGTCAATACTATGATGAGGGGATGATTCTTCAGTTTCTTTTTTTTAAAGTGATCCATTTGTGCAATTTCAACCGAAATCAAGTGGAGCTTTCTCACCTCTCTTGTACCTTGTTGTTTGGCTTATCTAAATAATGAAGTGTGTTTTGATTATTATATATATATATATATATATATATAATACAAAAAATAAATTAAAACAATTACACCATGTCAGGTTCAAATTGTTCAATATCTACAACATGCCTGATAAATAGCCATGTATGCCCGTCATAGAATCAATCGGTGATCAGTACAACTGCCCATGTGCATTAAGTTGTAAAACCAAGTTTGAAAGCGAAGGGGCGTGGTAGCGGGGGTGGCATTGCTGGGGATATGAGGGCTCACAAACATGTCCTGTACGGTATTCGATTATGCGTGTGACGGTATTTTATATTCTGAGTCCACTTTATACCGTGTGGGGAAAGAGAGAGAGAGGGGTGGAGATGTGTATTACCCCTATTACATTCATCACGATACTATTTTACTTACCTTGCTTACAGCAAAGACTATTTAATTTTATCTCTGCTTTCGAACACCCACAGTCACAGCTGTCATATTTGCAACTCACCTACCTTGCAATGTGTATTGTGTGGAGATCGGAGAGAGCATTTTCGTCTTGCAAGGACATACTGCTGAGCTACCTTGTCGTGATGGAACTGGAGAGGTTTCGTCCACTATTTGGTACCATCGTACTAGAACTGACTGGACATTGGTTATACAAAAGTTATACGGTGGAACCGCTCAATTTGGCAAAGGCTATTCATCTCATCGTGTAGATCTGGGCGAAGATTTTACAACGCTGATTGTAAAAAATGTGTCTCTTTCCGATGAAGGTTATTATAGGTGTCACGTGTTCAATCCTAAGCTCATGGAATTGTTTGTGAATCTCCGTGTAATTGGTAAGAATAAACGTCTCATCATTAATCATTAATTTGAATATTGCCCAATCGAAAAGCAAACATGAAAGTATATCTTTTTATATATTAATTTAATCATTTGTCCTTGTCGTATTTAAAGGGATCTAATAAGTACTGTTCTGATATGTGACATTGTTACTAGTACTTTACGGCGCCTGTTATATGACAACACATTTTAATACATAATTATTTGTTCAAAGCAGAAATTAGAAGAAAAAACAGATTTATAAATTAATATGAATTATAACAATAACAAAATAGCATTCATACACCAATGAAATACTCAAATAGACGTACAAGTGAAAACATCTACCCCTAACTCCCCATGATAAATATTGTCTATAATTATTTTATCAAAACCAGTGTGTTTATCATTAAAGGACAATAAAAACCCAATCAAACTGTTGCTTTCAAATACTTAAAGAGATTAGGAGGAATACTCTCTGTAAGTTAGAGCATAATCGGGCAAGAAACAAGAAAACTATGGCACTATGAAGATGTCCATTTATTCCAATGGGGAACTCAAATTGGCAACGCACTCAGATAAGTTGTTGGACTACTCCCCATATGTTGTGTACATAAAATATTCACATTTGTACAGTTTTCTTCATAGTCACACTTTTCACATTCCGCAAATTATGATATGAGGTGTATAAATGTATTCTACAAAACATATGTTGAGCTCAAACGAAGAGTAAACATATATTTTGAAAAAATTGAACAAAATTTGAATGTTGTGTACAAAACATATTGGGAGTAGTCTGCAACTTTGCCAGTGTGCATTGCTAATTTGAGTCACTCATATAAATAAATGGCTATTTTCAAAGAGCCATAGTTTTTCTTATTTCTTGACCGATTGTGCTAAGATTGTCAAGGAATATTGATACTATTTAGTGTCTTATAGTGCATGCAGCAATTTGTGCGGATTTCCTTGTCCTTTAATTGTGGGTCGTAAGTGTTTACATATAAACATATTTAAAGCATCCTTGCATTTGTTTTTATAAACAAGCACGTGATAAACTAGACTGAATAGAAAATTAAATTACTATTATAACTTTTAAATAACGTATATATGTATAAACAAATGGTTGCTGTATAAACAAATGGTATAAAATGGTATTTTCAGTACAATGATATTGTACAGTGAGGGTGCTTTTTCAGGTTTATCGTGTTACATAATTGATTTTGCGCCGTTCTAACAATGATTAAATATATACTGGCATCAAATCATATCATTGCTTTATACATAATTTCCCAGCACTCATTATGTTATTCTTTGTTTCACCGATTGTCAATACAGGATAGTTTCTGTAATAGCATCAGAAGCACTGGACCCCTATTTACTCTCGAAAAAGTTATGATAGGTTAAGTTAACTTTCCGTAATAATCTTGTTAAATACCAAGAATGCACATTACTAATTACTAATTGAGTGAACTTATCCTTACTAAAGTTCCCCCGGAGCACCAGATTCCTGTCATACATCAATGCAACGCTTCGGAGCCTCTGACGAACTGTGAGATATCACTGGCGAAAGGTAGTCTTATTCACCTGTCGTGTGAGCTGAAAGGTTTCTACCCAGCCGACGGGGCAGGCATGGAATGGTGGCGGGAAAGTGATGACTCCGTATTGGTTCAAACGTCAGCCCCCAGAAGATATGATAACAAGACTTACACTTTGTATTCTTCGTTAAATGTCAGTGTTTTGGTGCACGAACGCTTTTGGTGTAACATCTCATACCTATCGGGAAATGGGACGAAGCGATTTGGATCTTCAATTGATTTGTTCGCAGGTATTTATCAGTCATCATCAAATGCTTCTGAAATGTTTTGTATGTACATTTTCCAATACAAATGTATATTTGTAATAGTAAGCCTTTATGTCCCCAAACTATCATACCTATATTTATTTGAACTAGCGCACGGTTGCACGGTTTGTTTAGTCTCTATGGCGGTATTCTACAAAATTTATCATCTTAGGCTGGACTAAGTTCATAAACTTCACCTAACTAATCTAGACTTAAAGGGGTAGTTTAGTTTTGGTAGAGAGGGCGCTGCACATCACAATTTTTTGTGAGATAATGACAAACTGAGTGTCGAATTTGAGAGAACATGCAATTTTAATGGCAGAATAAACTTTATTTGGTCAAAATCGGTCCAGAAATGGCTGAAATATCAATAAATATATTTGATCTTATAATTATTTGAGGCCAAAATAATTAGATGATTTTTTCAAAAAATTCAAAAAATGCTTACACTTTTTCAAAAATTGTCTACTTAATCTACTTAATCTACTTAATCATTATTTCAATATAACATCACATGCATTATTTTGTATGAAAAATGGTTGAAAACCAATGCCTTTTTAGAAAGCGCCCTCTTGTGTTTTAATGGCTCTTTTTTTAATGATAACCGGCTTTTTACTTAGTCGTTTGTAATTTTGTATACCTTTCGAGCATGGTGGAATTATAACTATTAGTTTATAATGTTACTGTCCAGGTTTGGTTACTAAAGTTCAGCCTTACCAAAACTGTACTACCCCTTTAATTCGACCCCCTAGACTAAGTGTGGATTAACTTGTTGGTATTCTGGTAGTTCGGAGAGGCTCGGAATAGTTAACCTCGGATCAAGAAATGTGAGAAGTTCAAGTTAGCAACTATTGTGATATTGTATCTGTAAAGAAGTGGATGCTGTATGGCTAATTTAGTTGCTAACGTCAATCACTCAAATGTTCAGTGTTACGTCACGACGTGGGCGTCTGTTTTCAGATATGAAAAATATCGTTTAAAGCAAACAATTTCAATCAGAAACTTGTTCGAAAAAGGATAAAACTGTAAAGAAAAAATTGCAATGGACACCTAAAATACGGTGCAGTATCGTGCAGTAAATATTTATGACTAAATCTCACCTTTCAAATGTGTTATATGCCTTAGTAAAACAATTAAAATGTACCACGAAGACCAAAAATAAGTACAAAATGTAGCAGGTGATGTGAGGCTGGCAGTGACTTCCGACGCCGTAACATCTGGCGCTCTGTGCAGTCTGTTCTCGGTAGTCTGCCTCCTAACGCAGCATCACGTCATAGGCAATTCGACAACGTGTGACATGTGCCCGGACAAACACTCATAATAAAAATAAATGGAAGATTGCTTTACCGTTCTGCAATCACATTTTGGCTGATGTTAATATTGTAAATGTAATTATTGAATGTAATAGTAACATTTGCTCAATTATACACATTTTATTTGTATTTCCTGGTTGGTTTACAGACGTCTCGGCGGTTGTCGTCAGCACCTATTACGTGTATAGGTTGCACAAATTGAGATAGTCCTTACAGATAGTTCAGATTCGTCAAATCAAATGCACGGCGCCATCTTGCGTACGCGTTGCGCACGGTGCGTATAATGCGTAATGTACGTAGTCTCAGTGGTATGCAGTGCGCGCAAACTAGCCCAGTTCAAAATGGTGACCCGCTGTCAAGCATCACACGCTTGATGATCTTTAAACTACCTCCAGCACAAGAGTAAATTTGTTGGGAATGTCGTCGACACTTAGTCCAAGGTTTAGCTATACCAGAATACAAAGTGCCCCGTTCCGTTTGTTTGTTAGTTTTTGTTTGTGGGGGAGGGGGGGGGGGGGGGGGGCACCCTGTATTTCTGGCCATTAGTAGTGTTATATTAATGCTATGAGTAGCAGTAGCGTAACAATGCATGCGCGGTAATTTACATGTGATGACACGTACCACTGGTTTCCAATACAGACACAGACAAAAGTAATTCAGACATGAATAGGAGTAAGGCTGTTTTATGCCCATGTCTGTCGTACGGTAATTGCTATGAATATTGTTTGTATTGACAAATGTTTGAAAAACTACTAAAGTATAGGTTTTCCCCATCAATGTGATGATTTTGGTCAATCAATTTTGTTTTGAGTTATTTAAATTCACGCGATACGACGAAAACGCTGGCGTAGATCTTTCATGTTAAGAATACAATGCAAGGTAATGCCCCTCGGTTTTCGTTCCATTCGAACAAATAAAAGCAACTAATATTCCAAATATACAAAGTAATAAACATTACCACTAGTCATGGTAACGAACACAATTTTTTTTATTTATTTGGGCATACTGAACGAGCTGATGCTATTTATCTAAATATATTGTGTCAATTCATGTTATTTCAGATTATATTTATGCAAACTTAAAGGGATAGTTGAGTATTGGTCAAACTTAACTTTAGTAACCAAAACCTGTACCATTATATTACAAACTAATAGTTATAACTCCACCATGGTCGAAAGGATTACAACATTACAAATGACTAAGTAAAAAGCCTTTTATCATTCCAAAAGAGCCATTAAAACTCAAGAGGGCGCTGTCTAAACACTCATCGGTTTCAACAATTTAAAATAAAATATTGTGCATGTGACATTTTGTTTAAATAGTGATTATATAGAGAGATTATCAACAACTATTTTAAAACAATGTTTGTATTTTTTTTAAAGAGGAAGCATTTAAAAAAAATGTTTAACGGCTGCTTCAAAATTATCTAATAATTGTGGGGCCTGAACAATTATTACAAATGGTTATGTTTATGGATATTTCAGCCATTTCTGAACCGATTTTTATCAAATAAAGTTTATTCTGTCATTAAAATTGTATGCTCTTTTGAATTTGACACTTATTTTTTCATTATCTCACAAAAAAACTATTTTGTGTAGAGCCCTCTATACCAAACCTCAACTATCCCTTTAAATGACCATAATGCAGTTATCTGTCATTTCATGTGGCTGTCAATGTTCCTTTATTCACAGAAACCTCGTCAAGGAGTTGTCGTCGTATTATAACCGTACTCGCCAGCGTGTGTATAGCATTGGTGTGTGTTGTGGCTGTTGGCATAAGATGCAGGATTCTTTACTGTGGACACAAATATGAAGGTAAATGAGATAATTTAAATTTATCATGCAAATACTAGCTCTTTATTCCTCCAGACTAATAAGCAGCTTGCACATTTCTTTACTTATTAACCCGTTCCCTTCGAGATTCTGAAATCCCCATAGACTTTGTACATAACCCACCCGGTTCCCGTAAGCAACGGGTTAAATGCATTATACTTCATTTAAACGTTTATTGCTGCGGTATGTATAATTAAGTGCCTTTATACTTTTCACATGCTTCTGTCTAAAGGCCAAAGTTAGGGTTTTGAACTTTAGGCTGATAAGTATGGTATCATTTCACTTGCGTTTAACTTGAGTAAAATTAGGTTATTAAATAACCTATTTTTTATTCAAATAAAACGCAGGTGATAACATCACTATCAGCCTTAAATTGTTTGGGCTATAATAATAATTTAAGTTTAATAGAAGCTGTATCTTCTGCATAATGCAAATAATGCCAAGATCAGCAATTACGGTTCAGTAGTTATTATACTAGGATGCATGTGGTGACACAATGTCGAGTGTATGACCTATACAGGGTGGCCCAAAAAAAACGGAACGGGGCACTTCCCAAAATATAATACCACAATGTTTATGTTCATCGGTTAGGGTGTCCTTTCCAATGAAAAACGATACCAAGAACAGTAATTTTGGTCAGGTCGTTTTTGTTTAAGGACGCAGTGAGTGAGACCATGTCAGGTGCCGATTTATGTCGATTTCGACCTAGTCAATGCCAGTTTAACCGCACTCCTTGCCCGTAATACCATTCAGCGACCAGGCCCATTCTCTCGGCACACGACTGAGTGCACACTAACAATAGTGCGCGATGCTCAACGATATGAACGGCGGTTCGTGCAATTCATCAAGCGCTGGCTCAATACAAATTGACACAAAAGAGAACCTGACATGGTGTCACTCACAGGGCCCTAAAACAAAAACTACACGACCAAATTGACTGTTCTTGGTATCGTTGTTCATTTGAAAAGACACTCTATCCGATGGACATAATACATGTGCTACTTTATTTTGGGAAGTGCCCCGTTCCGTTTTTGTTGGGCCACCCTGTATTATAAACCCCTAAAGTAGTTCGGAAACTCAAGTTTGATTTATTATATCTCTTTCCTTATGAAATCATGTTGGTTATATTTTGTATCACTTGAAAGGGTGTTAGCATCATGAATACCGGGTAATACGCTATCATAATAAAGCCTGTTCAAATATCTCTACAATGACACCTCACTTGTTACGATTACGAAAGCTGGAAAGGTACAGTTAAGTTGAATATTGGGGTGGATCCACAGCGAACTGTTACAAAATGCATTTGATTCTGTGAAATAAAAAAATGTTGCATACAAAAACAACTTTTTGTGGAGATATCTTAAAACTTTACTTTACACAATCATTATGAAACATCATTTTGAAGCGCGTTAATTTTTCAGTAGAATGATGCCCCCATTGAATTGAGGTGTGTGCGGTATCTCTGTTTGTATGGGGCTCAAAATGACATGCTGCAAAGTGCACCGTTGTGTCGTTTCATAATATATGTGCTTAACAGAGCATACCTACACGGTCAAAAAAGGCGCTAATATGCCAGTATTGGCCAGTTTGCATAGGTTTAGGGAAATTTTCAATGCAATTTTGAGTTTTCCTGTACTGTACACACATGCAGCATAATCATTACAAATGAGATATCATATTTAAGGTAAATTACCGAGCTTTCCGAGGGTGAAAAATGTAATGATGATAGATTGATGATTAATAAAACAATATCTTACCGGATTCTTGCAACAAGAAGCCACGGTATTACATTCATAGCATTAATGAGCCCCCATATCCGCTTTACTTCAAACACCCCGATAGCATAATTATAACAGGTGAGACATAATTTAAAGGAAAAGTGAACATGCTTTAACATGATGGTAAATTTACGGATGATTATGCAAGGCAAAACCCTAAAACATCTTCTCCAATAGTTTATTTTCGATGCGACGCCTTCAATTTCACGACATGGAATGCATTTCGACAATTCCCCAGAATCGGCTGTACCATAGTTAACCTGCTAATAAAACCATTACGGACATGGACATGATCGTATTGAACATACAGGCGACTGGGCGTTACAATTATACCAAATATGATAAGTTTAAATAATTAGAAATCGCTACAATATTCCATACAACTTGAACATCAACAAAAAAATATTTTAAAAATAACGCACAAGAGTCAATTTTCTGAATACTTTGGGCCGATTTTGCGACATTTGACTTTTGACCGTCCTCCATCATAAAACGCACTGCTTATTCCCTGATTTGAAATAAATGACAAATAATGTACCATTTCAAACGGAAATAATCATGTAACGCAATGAAACTAAAAGAAAAAAATGAAATAAATACAATTTGATAATAAGAGCGATATAATCGATCAAAGTTCCGTTTCCGAACTTTCTTGAGGGGTTTAGAAAGTGTTAACATTGAAATAAAAAAAGAGAAGATCTATCATTTGATAACAACTTACAACGTACACGGCAATACCATGAATATTAAAATATACAGCATATAATTGATATATTAATATCATCAAAATTGTTATCATAACAGGCATTCCCCAATTTGTTGAAGTTGACGCATTTGAATGATTGTATCACTTAGAGCCCAATTATGTTGCTGTATTACTTGTGAAAGTAGCTGTTTCCAGTCATTTTGTAATTCAGGAACTCTAAATATGTGCCCTCTAAATTGGGCCTCGTTGGGGCTTTCAGAGTTAAGTTGCTTCGAGGCTACGGTTTGTTAAAAGCTGGTAAAATGTGTTGATATTTTCTTTTACCTTTAATTATACTAGAGGACCCGTGTTTGACAAAGCACATGCACACTGACAGTTAAGATTTTAAATAATGGTTGAACAGAAAAATACAACTCACAACGTCAACAAAATATGAAAAACACTATGGCTATTTCCGACTTAACAAAACAAACATGGTCCGATGTTAACCCTAAAAATGCCGGGCTATTTAAGGTCTATTTAAGGCCCTCCCCTTAAGATCTCGGCCGCGGAGCGGCCGATCGCCGTGAAGAATTGCAGTCATGATAAGTGAAGTGTATAGAATACAATGGTAGTTCTAATTGTTTGAAAAATTCATTGATTTGCATATTTATGGTAATTTATGCAAATAAGGTCATAACATTAATATTTTTACCCATAAATCATATATTCTTCATAATTAAACTCTGGTTTTCACTACATATATTCTTTAGAGCATTTGGAATAATAATACGACAAAAATATTTGAAGAGCCAGGTTCTTCCTTATGTTTTCTATTGTTTTTTATAATTTCTTATGTATTTCATTTTTTTTGTTTAACTTATGTATTTTATTGTTTTTGTTGTATATTTTATTTCTAACTATAATATAACATATTGAACCCCAAAACAAACATATAACAATGTAAACAAGACCAAATAACCAATGATATACCTCCTTTTACGAAAACTGATATTTCCATATGTTTTATACCTAAATCACAAAATTTAGCAATTTTCGGGCTGACATGCATAGACAAAAGGTCACGTGACTTCGTAACGGTAGGTCCGATTTTTTTTAAATATTCGCATGACCCAAAAGAAAAAAAGTCACCAAGGGGGGGGGGGGGGGCATTATGCCCCCCCCCCCCCCCCCCCCCGGCCTTATTAGGGTTAATAGACCGGCAGCTCAGAGGTCTTTTGTGCATCGAAAAACGTACTGATTGTTGAAAATATGAATATTTAGAGGAGAATGTAACAAAACCAAAACGATGAGTCTCCTGGGCTGTACCCGGTGGTAAAGGGGACCTTTGCGCCTCCAAAGTTTGGCCCCTGGGGTTTGTGCGATGCTTCTATTTTGTGGCGAAGTACCGTGTCTAACATTCGTACCTGCGGGGTAAGCGAGACAATTACAAAAGGATCAGTGGTCCGTATCAGGCCTTCTTCGGAAAATTTTACCTTGGCCGTTTTAAAAGACGAAATACACGTCGATGAATTGGGGATTATACCCAAAACATCTTGCAACTTAACAAATATGTCTTACAGATTACAGAATACATATTGGATACAAATATCATCCGTTAAATTACCCTGCAGATGCCTCTGAATATTAAAAATCGACTCGCAAAGTTATGTTTTAAAAAGCGGAGCTTCCACATTTCCCTACGTCATGTACGTAGAGTGAAACAAAAAATCGTTGCATAAAGACACAGGGGCAGGGGCCCGATTACGGACCAGCGACATTTAGCATGATAATTAGCATAATTGGCTCTAACTCATCCATGTCAATATGCTAGAATTACATACAAATCAACACTACATAGTCCTGGACGGGTCATGATCGTGCTCTCGATCTCGGCCACAGTTCACAGTTACGTTGTGCGCATGTGCAATACTACGGTCAAGTGAAAAAAGACGTGTAGGCATATTCATCGAATTGAAAGGACTTGTTATTCTTGCTAGTTGTTACATCGATTAGAAATTCCTTGATGCGATGGTTGTAAATTTGTTCTCATGAAAGAGAACAAAAGAAATCCCATGACAACCATCTGCCACTCTAAACATGACTTCACAGAGTAAAGGCCATATTGATACATTTCTCTATTGTCACCACATTTGTCACCCCCCCCCCCCCCCCCCTCCGTCGCTATGCCATGCGCTCATATTAATGGTTCCTCTGCATTCGGCTATTTGTTACCCGTCTTTCTCAGAGGAGCCAAAAGTCGCGCGAGTTCGAACCTCAGAAATCACGATTGATTTGAAATTGCATTAAAATGTCGAAAAAAATATTATTAGTTCAGGCCTTTCCCTGATATTTGTTCTACCAGTAAGCACAATCTCCAGTACAAATATTAAGTGGAAAGGTGAAAATTAAGGAAAGTTTTGAAGCATGTTTTTAGAAGGTTTGAAAAGTTTGCTTTCCAAAATTCTTCCCTCCCAAAAGCGATCGATATTAAGCTCCGCCTCTTAACAACCTCTTTGTGCCAAGTTGCAAATCTCGCTGGCGGTCAAGAGTCAGCGCACATCGATATTCTCTAATCCCTATTCACCTACTGACTCAAATGGCCTCCTTTGTTTAAAAAAGAACGCTCTTTAGGGTAACGCTGTCGTTGAGGCGTGACCCCCTTTTGTTAGGTAAAAGTGCTCGCTTTTGTATCCCGTGCTCGGTGTGTACTTGAATCCAAGTTTGTCATTCCAAAATCACTTAAATTTCGATCAAATCTTTACATATCTCTACAAAGCATGGATTATATTCAACAATTTTTGGAGGGAAGGTGTAAATCATACATATGTACTGATATGCAATTTTTCAAGAAAATTGGATAAAGGTTGCTACCACATTCTATTCATGCAACTGGTTCAAGTATGGCCTGATTAGAAAGCTAATTTCGCTCTCGAAACGGATGTAAAACTTCTTGAGGGATTTTCTCTGCATTTTATTTCCAGACCGTTGGAAATTGCCCTAAGAAAAACATCAATAACTCCGCGTTGCAGAATCACTATAATACAACTTTTATATCATATTAAAGCTTAGATAATGCTGATCCAAACTAGATACAAATCCAGAAAATTATTTATCCGACTTCTGTTTCTTCTGGCTGTCACGGGTAACATTTACTTTAGTTTTAATCCCTGTATATTTATACACGGGTGTTGTTTTAATATGTGAAATTCATTTGTAAGTGGAAGCCATGTCTGATCTTCTTTTAGTGATGGGGTGCATTCAACAATATTTATATGGCCTTTGGCATATTCAAACGTGCTATCAATATGTATTCAGTAATCTGTAAGACATATTTGTTAAGTTGCAAAAGGTTTTGGATATAATCCCCAATGCATCGACGTGTATTACGTCTTTTAAAACAGGCAAAGTAAAATGTTCCGAAATTTGCAGATCCGCACCAGCGATCCTTTTGTAATAGGTGTCCCCGCTATTTCGCTTTCCCCGTAGCGAGCGATGTTGAACACAGTAAATTCGCAAACAAATATAAGCATCGGACAATCCCCAGGGTTCAAACTTTGGAGG